>RJWH01005689.1:0-70447 GCA_004363575.1 Solenodon paradoxus | reverse complement strand
CCAATGCCTTCCTACATTCAGAATGCTCAATTCTCTCGAAAAATTCTCTACCCCTTTTAGGATACCTACAGTCCGAGTTCCTAACACCACACTTCCTATTCAAATTAATGATAACTTTTCATACTCATTGTGCCTCTAGTATCCATGTTAAAGCCTTTACAAGGATTCAACACACTAAAAATGCAAAACCACCACATAAGGAAAGTTTCATCAACCCCCCCATTTCACAGATGAGGAAACAGAAGCACAGAAAAGTGAGGCAAGGTACAACGTGTTCGCTCGGTTGGCAAAATGGCCGAGCCAACATCAAACCTGAGAACTCCCGGCTTCAAAAACTAGCTTTTAAATATTAAACAACGTGTACAGGCCTGCATGCTCAGCCACAAGCGTCACTTAGCAACGCCACATCCCAGCCCTATCTTACTCTAGATGTCGCCTTTTCTTCCTGAGCGCAGGGGGCGCAGGGCCCAACATCTCGCCCACCAATCAGCGGCTAGGCCCTGGCTCCAAACACCCCGCCCACCACGTGGAAAATGCCAAACGCCCCGCCCCTCGCACTGTCACTCACTGCAAGTCCCGCTGCAGCACATCAGTAATGAAGGCCTCATAGCACAGCACTTTTTCCGCCAAGGGGTCCAACGCCCGCCGTTTAGGGGGCGTCGCCATGATGAGCTCCTGAGGAATGAGGAGGGGGAAGATCACGTTGACCACAGTTTGGCCTCATGCGCCGTACATCTACACCCTCTCACGTTGGGAGTGGGCTTGTCCAGCTCATTCTGAAGGGTCCTCCTTCTGCTCCTCCCAACTCAGGGACCCCGCCATCCAGGGACATCCAAACGCGGCCGTTACCTTAGAGCCACCGGCAATAACAACGGTTGGTTTGGACCGCGGCTTCCGGGTAGCGCGGTGAATGACGTATAATAAGGGCGCCGTCTAACCAATTAGGTGGAGAGGGGCAGTTCTGAATCGAAGTAACCGGCCTAAACGGAGAAGAGAGGGGCGGAGCTTTGCGGAACCGCCGAGATTACGGTAGAATGCTGAGCGTGGGCAACAGCGCGCGGCAAATGCTTCCTGCTCGGCTGGTGAGGCGGGTTTACTCGGAATTGGCAGGGTCAGGAGAAGCGGGGTGTACCGGTGGAGAGAAAAGAGAGGGAGTGAACGGTCCAGTATTTGAAAGCCAGAGTTTCGGGGACAGAAGGGCAGGGATCGCTTATGGTTCTGGTCTGTAAAAAGAGGAGTGCCTCCTAGTGATCTATCGCCCTGGATTTTGATTTTTCACGTGGGAAGATTGGGTTTGACTCTGGTTATGGGAATTAATGCGCATTTAAAAAGTTTTACACTGGAGACACATTTTCTAAGCGTCATGTTTAATAACTCCAGCTTTGTGCAAAACGTAACTGGAATTTAAGCAGAGATTGACAACACACTGTGTCTAGTCACCTCATTTTATACGGGTGTCAAATAGTGTAGCTGAAGTCCTCTGCCCAACATCGGCCATTTTGTTGTTAGAAGTAGTTTATGTTTTCATTTAAAGGTGTAAACTTTTTGTTACTTTATTTTTATGCACACAAGTTATTGAATGCATTTATTTCCCTTGTTAGATTTTCAAATAATAGTACCTGTCCCAGCAAGTCCAGGCCTGAACTTGGAGAATTAAGATGCCAGGATCCCCCAAATGCTATTCTTGCCTGGAGGACGTAGAGCATCCACCCCTACCTGAGAAGTCTTCCCAGATCTTTCATGTATTTCATGTGTAAAAAAGATGTTTTTCAAATGCTTAAAACCTAAGGCGGTCAAGCGTTTCTTTGCCCTTAAAATAAAATCATTCTAAAGGAAATATTGAGACTTTAAATTTTAGTATTATTTATTTTTGAATTACCATTTGTTTACAAACCTGTATAAGTTTTAGAAGTAAAGCTGCATACCTCTTCAATGTATGTTTCCACACAACAGCCCACTCACACCACAGCCCACCACCAAGGTTGTAATAATCTTCCACCCACATCTAACTGAACCCCATCTACCTGGTCCTCCCCCAACCCCAACCCCTTTCCTTCTGGTAACCAGTATGTTGTCAGAGTTTAAGGGTTGTTTTCCTTTCGTTTTGTTTGGCCCTTTGCTTTGTTTCTTTATAGTCCACATATAAGTAAAATCATTCGATATTTGTCTTTCCTTTTGACTTACTTTGATGATCACAATCCACTCAAGGTCCATCCAGGGAAGACTGCATATTTCAGCTTTTTAATAGCTGACAGCATGCCATTGTGCCTTATTCAGTACAGTATTAGTGTTACATGGCTGCTTATCCAATTATCAGTAAATGGGCGCTTAGGCTGTTTCCATGTCTTGGCTACATTGAGATTTTTTAAAATGTTTTGTAAATCTCACATATAGTTAGAATTACATTTAATGTGAGACAGACGTTAGGTAGTTAGACACATTTTATAGATTAATCTGCACTATTTTCCTGTGGGGGTGGGGAAACGGTGTTATATTTATTATCGTTATTCAACAGGGAAAGCTGTGCTCATGAACCGGAAATGGGTCTGTGCAGGTCTATTCGCTTACATTTCACATATTTTTTTTACTTCTTGAGAACATGTTTCCAACTTGATTTTTACATTTCTAACCTTTTAAAAAAGCTGGCAGTAAACACCCATTTCATCTTCACTTAGATTCACTGATTGTTGATATTTGACCAAATTTGTTTTCTCTCTTTCCAGACCACACCATACCTGTTGACATGGATATATAGCATTCAATCTTTTGGGTGGCCTCAGATTTTTGAGCTACTCCTCTCTTTTTGGGTGTGTCCAGCTTTTTTCGTTGTTATAATTCAGGATGGGACAGCAGTCTTTGCTTGCAAATTTTTGTGTGTTACCGTGGTTATTTCCCTATAGTAATTTCTAAAAGTAGAATTTATGCATCTAAGGAAGGTCACTGCATTGTAAATCAAATTTTAAGTGACAGTGTACACATACTCCCAATAACAAACTTCCTCATCTAAGCTCTGCATCGGTAAACTGTGGTTCCCCAGCTACTAACTGTTGCTGATTTTCTATGGCCTGCAAGCTAAGAACACTGCTTACATTTTTTAAATTCTCAAAAAAGGTAAAAAGAGGTGCACCCCAGTGGAGTAGCGGTTAGATTCACTGCCTCTCAATGAGTGCAGTCCACATACATCCCCAGGACATGGGTTCGTGTGCGCTCACACATACATGCAACCAAGATGAACAGCTAAATACAATTAAGTAAAAATGCTTCCTCCTCCTCTCCCTGACTACCTGCTCACCTTCATTCCTGCCTGTACCTTTCCTTTTAAAAAAAGTAAAAAGAGTATTTTATGACATATGAAACTTATATAAAGTTTAAGTTTCAGAATCCAGGAATCAAGTTTTATTGGAACATAGCCACATTCATTTGTTTACTTACCGTCTATGGCTGCTTTCATGCTATAATGACAAAGGTTAAGTAGTTCCAAGGAGATTGTATGGCCTGAAAATCTTAAAGTATCTGCTATCTGACCCTTTGCAGATAAAGTTTGCCATCCCAGGTCTATATAGTCATGCCAGTCACCAATACAGAAGTTTCAGCTATAAGCGCATGAGGCTCCTGGGAAAGATGAGGCAAACCTTTCTCTCATATCTCCCTTTGTATTTTCTCCCCCTCCCATCCAACCTCCTAGTCCCAGGGGGAACCCAGCTGTGACTTAGAGATTTCTGCCTTTGTCTTTACCAAACGAAGAGCAAGAACTGCTTGAGGCTCAGATAAGTTAATAGCTTATTTGTTCATTCATTGCCTACTTTATTTTCCATTAGATATTTGGAACCTGGTAAGAATACATCCCTTAAAATTGAAAAGTAAAGGTAGGATCATAGAAACGATAAAGCAAGTAGAAGATTAACATTGGGGAAAACTGGAACGTAGGTATGAAATTCACTTCTGTGCTTGGCTATGATTTGTCTCTGATTTTCCTACAGCCATAGCAAAAAAGAAAATGGGGTCACTTATGTGATTTGTATCGTGCATGAGGAAAAAGCACACCAGTTCAGCAGCAGAAGGAAATATTTCATGACACTAGGAAACAAAGTTAGAACTCTGTCTTACTTTTCATATTAAAATAAATTCCAGGAAGATTAAAGACTTAAATATAAAAATGGAATCATGGGTGTACTAGAAGAAAAAAAATGGAGATTTTATTAAACCGTTCTCTTAGGCTGAAGTCCTTTCTAATAGAATTCTTAAGTTATGAGAAGATATATTGATACATTATATACCTAAAATTAATGTATATATGCCTAATTAACTTTAAAAACCTTAAATATGAATTATAAATTGAAAAGAAAAGTTTGCAACAGATACAATGACTAGTTTACTTATATAAAGAGTGTAACCAAATTAATATAAGACCAACAATTTATTTCTTTTTTTTCTGAAAATACTTTATTATGCACAGGGGAAGCCTCAGTCCTTGGCAGCCGCCTTCCTCATGGCAGCCAGTACATTACTTAACTCTTCTTTTCTTCTTGGTGTGGATGTGTGTCCCCACACCTTTTTTTCAAAGTAATTTAATATTTATTGAGGTAGCTTTGCTTTATAAAATAATATAAACTCACACGTGCAGGTTCCCCATTCCTCAAGTGATGGCACACCCTGCCGACCACCAAATTACTAAAAGTTCTTTACCATTGTCCATTGGACCCTACTGTGACTTTCCCCGACCCCCTACCCTATACCCACTACCCCCATTCTCTACTGGTAACCTCAGTTCTATTGTTAATGTCCAAGGGTTGGTTTTTGTTTAGTCTGTTTTTTTGCTTTGTTCCTTTAGTTACACATATGGATGAGATCTTCCAGTATTTGTCTTTCTGCTTCTGACTTATTTCACTTAATGAAATCCCTTCTAGTTGCATCCATGTTGCCGCAAATGGCAGGAATTCATTTTTTAGGACTGTGCAGTATTCCATTATGTATACACTATATCTTTATCCATTATGATGATGGACACTTAGGTAGTCTCCAGTTCTTGGCTATTGTAAATAATGCTGCAATAGACATGGGGGTGCATGTATCTCTATGAATGAGTGTTTTTGTTATTTGTCAATTTTTTAAGGAATCTCCATACTGCTTTCCATAAGGATTGCACTAATTCATACTTTCTTAGAAACCTTGAGCAGCTCCATGGCATGCTGCTCATAGAGGGTGAAACCACACACCTCTCCGACTATGTTGGCAAAAATTCAGTGTATTCGATGAGGTGCCCACGATGGTGACTGCTTCAGCTACTTGCGTTCTTGGTCACCTTGCAGCCCTTGTTGAGGCAGAGGGACATGTCAGACTGTGATGTCAGTCTGACAAAGTTGCAGCTAGCCCAGTGGTGAGCTCTGGAGTCAAGATTGTCTCTTTAGAGGGGTCCTGCCTCTCCCTTTGAACCACATCATTGCTCAGTCATTGACTGGGCACATCCCTGGTAACAGTGGAACTTGGCACTAAAGCTGAGATGAACCCAGGCAGAGCTGGCTACAGGAGACTGTCAATAACCACACTTCTCACAGCTGGTAGATGAGTGATTTTTTAAATTTTTGTGGAAGGAACATTACATGATAATATATCAGTTTCAGGTGTACAACTGTATAATTTGACATCTGTGTATACTACATCATGATCACTACCAAAAGTCTAGTTTGCATTCCCTGGCGTACAATTGACTCCCTTTACCTGTTTCATCTATCCCCCAAACTCCTTCCCCGATGATAGCCATCGATTTGTTCTCTGTAACTGTTTGTTTTTATTTTATTTGCTTTGTTTATCTTTCATGAGTGAAATAATACAGTATTCATCTGTCTCCATTTGACTTATTTTACTTAACATAATACCATCTAGATTTATCCGTGTTGTCAAAAATGATAAGATTTAATCTTTCAAAAAGTAGCTGAGTCGTATATCTATACAATTCTTTTTTTTAAAGGAAAGGTACAGGCAGGAATGAAGGCAAGTAAGCAGACAGGAATTGAGGAGGGGGAAGCACTTATTTTTCTTTAGCTATTCACATTGGTTGTTCCCCCTGGCTTCAGGTCTTGAACCTGAGACCTTTGGGATGTATGTGGGACTGCTCCCAGGTGTACTAGACCACTAGGCCACTAGGGTACACCTGAGAAGAGCTCTTTCTGAGGGACTCATCTCCACCATGACTGCAATCTATAGGTATGTGGGGAGACCAATACTTTTACATGTTCTGGGGACTATACATAGAAATATCTTTTTAAATTTTATTGTGATAAAATACACATAACATGAAATTTACCATTTTAACCATCTTTACTGCACTGTTCTTTCATTACTGTGTAGCCATCACCTCCATGTATCTCCAGAAATTTTTCATCAGGAATATCTTTTATAAGTTTTAAGAGCACTTGCTTTTTGACCCAAAATTCCACTTCTAGGAATTTATCTTACAGGTAAATTAGCACTATTATGTTTCAAAGTATTATGAGAGCATGCATGGCTGCATTGTGTGTAATAGCAAAATTAGAAACAACCATAATGTCCATCAGTAATGGATGGGTCTAATTAATTAAGGTACATTTATACAACAGAACATGGACAAATTACCAGAAAATTATCATCCAGGACTTGTAATTTACCTAACAATATGACCTTAACATAATAAAGTTGAGTAATATTCCATAGTGTGGATGTGTCACAATTTAACTATTCACCTGTTGGCAATTTGGTTGTTTCCAATTTGGGGTAATTATAAATAAGACTGTTATGATCAATTGTGTACAAGTTTTTGTGTGAAGTTTATTATTCATGTCTCTGGGATAAGTGGCCAAGAGTGCAGTTGTTGAGTTGCATGGTAAGTGTATGTTTAGCTTCTTTAAGAAACTGCTAAACTATTTTCTAGTGTGGCTGTACTGTTTTACATTCCCAACAAAAACATATGCCAGCTGGGGGTGCCCTTGTGGCCTGGTGGTCTAGTACACGCTGGGAGCAGTACCACCTACGTCCCAAGGTCCAGCATTCAAGATCCAGGGCTGGGGGAAACAACTAATGTGAACAACTAAATAAAAAATAAAATGCTGCTTCTGCCTCTTTCTCTTCCTGCCTGCCTATTCACCTTCATTCCTACCGGCATCTTTCCTTTAAAAAAAAGTATGAGAGCCAATATTTCCTCATCTTTACTAGCATTTGATATTGCCATTATTTTTTAATTTTACCTGTTCTAGCAGAAGTATACTGATATTTCATTGTGGTCTTAGTTTTTATTTCTTTAATGGTTAGTGATGTTGAACATTATTTTTTTTAAAGGAAAAGTTCAGGCAGGAATGACAGTGAGCAGGCAGGCAGGCAGGAAGAGAGAGGAAGAAGAAGCATTTTATTTTATTTTTATTTGGTTGTTCAAACTGGTTGTTTCCCCCTGGACCTGGGACTCGAACCTATGGCTATGTGACCTGCACTCCTTTGGCGCGATTGACCCACCTGCTACTTCTGCGCCTTGAACATCTTTTTATGTGCTTATCTGCCCATTGGATGTCCTCTTTGGCAAATGTTTCTTCATGCACTTTCATCATTTATATGGAATCATAAAGATGTAACCTTTGGGACTGACTTTTTCATTCAGTATAAGTCCTTGAAGTTTCATCCAAGTTGTGCCTATCAATAGATTATTTCTCTTTGTTACTGAGTAGTATTCCTTACCATGTATGACCATAGTTTAGCCATTCACCTGTTGAAGAGCATCTGGGCTGATCTCAGTTTGGGATTATTACTATGTTAATTTCTATGTTAGGTGACTTAACATGAGCATTGCTGGACAGGTTTTTGTGTGACAAGTTGTAAGTTGTTTAAAAGGTTTACTTAAAAAGAATTTGTCACAAGGCTGTTATCTTTCAGGCCTCTAATAAAAGTAAATGTGAAAAAGCTAAGTTATCAGAATTATATTAATTTGTCTAAATAAATAATTGAATGTTATTTAATGACCATATTACATTAACTCTACAAACCTACTTGAAGGTGAAATTCTAAATGCAAAGAAAGTTGTTTTCAAAAAATGTGAGAAATCTTAGAGAGCTCCTAAAATGTCCATTATAAATAAATAATTCTTCCTTGGTAAAAGGAGAAACTTTAAACAATTTGGACTCATTTTATATAATATAATTTTATAGGAAACTATCAAAATACAGGTTAAAGTTTGGCCTTCTCAACATATGTCTATATGGAAATGTAATAATTGATATGTATGTTCTAAAGTTACATGAAATTCCCAAAATCTAATATGTTCTAATAGAGTACATGTCATTCTGGTTATAGTTTTAAAATATTGTCACAGAATTAAACACAGTTTCAGGTTAGTGATATTATAGTCAGATCTTTAGCCATGGTTATTTTAAAAGTCTTTGCTAACTTCAGGGGCTATTGTTCTTTTTCACGTTTCTCCTATTGTGTCTCATGCTCATGGAAATTCAAGGAAAGACTTTAACAAACACTCTAAAGCATAGGTTTATCATAAAACTGAACTGGGTAAAAACTCATAAAACTTATGGAAAGGCTGAATTTAAACAGAGCAAAAATTAATGGTATTAAATATAACTTGAGACAATAAATAAACTTTAGGTCTAAGAAAGCATATCTGAATCCTCTTTCAAGAGTTTATGGATAAAAAATAAATATATACACTCTCTTCTAAGGTTAAACATGCAGATGCACATTTTAATCTAGTGACAAAAAACTAATCAAATTAGAATCTGGAAAAATGAAATATTCCTTGTTAAAATGGTATCAATTTATGAGTACAATTAACTGGAGCATGAATGTTGTTTATATTAAACTAATTCCTATTTAAATAATAGAGGTTTATAGTATTAACATTGGTATAACTTTAGTTAGAATATATTGAAGCAATGGAAAACTAAATCAGTTTCTCTCTTTGAAGTGATGCTTTTTAGTAATGAAGGTTATAAACTAGTCCTCTTTAAAGGCGATATTCTCCGTGATCAGAGCTGGTGATGCTGTTACTACCTTTAGGTTTCGGTCTTAAACAGCATTTGTTTTACTTGATCAAATCAAGAAAGTTTTTATAAAATCTGACTGATTGACACCTTGTAACATTAGCAAATGGTCCGTTTTCAGGATAGAAATGTCTGGGCTTAAATGAAAAGTTACTGCTAGCTAAACTTGCATAACTGCTTACTGATATGACAACAGTGATGGTTAGATGCCTGAAAAAGGAGGGGTTAACTAACAGTTAAGATAGGGACCCCCTTACAAAATAAGTAAGTTAACAAGAGGAGAGGGGAATACACAGATTCTGCATACATGCCAAAAAGCCTGTAGCCTGGAGGGGCATCCCGCCAAAGAGAAAACAAGGAGACGGAGCCAACCAAAGCCCGCGTCCAAAACTGACTAATCCAAAGGTTGTACATATTATTTTTTAAATTAATTTATTTTTATTGTAGTAATTATTCTACACGTTAAAATACTTTCCTATGTGTAGGTTCCCCATTTGATATATTGCAACACACCCTGCCCTCCACCAAATCACCAAGTGTTCATCCCCATTGTTCAGTGGGCGCTGCCACCATTTGCCCCCACCTGCCCCATTCCAGAGGGTGTACATTTTAAACTAATGCAATCATATGGAAGGTTTCCCTAAAGGGAAATGTTAAAACCTAGGCGATATCCGGTAAGATTGTACACTTCATAGTACTCAGTCAATGAGGAACTGAGGGAGAGACCTGCGCTTTAGGGAATAAAACGCTTGTTGTAACTGTTTTTGGGTGTGCCTCCCCAACAGATAGGTACCCGATCTTGCAGGACCAATGTTAAAAAGTCTTGCTCTGGCTGCACTTCATGTCTCCAAGTCCATTCTTTGTGTTTGGACAGGTGAGTTCATATGTTTCAGTTTTAAACATTATTGTTTTACTTTATCAAATTAAGAAAGCTTTTATAAAAACTGACTTGACACCTGTAATTATCTGATAGACTGCAAATTTTGTGAAACATAGTTGTTTCTCTCTTCCTGTAAAACTGCTAATAAACATTCTTATTTCTCATAGCAGGATGTTTGTTTGCATAACTACAGTAAGATCTTGTCTCTATAACAACACTATTGGAAATAAGATTATTTGCCCAAGTTTTGACTGGAATGTCATATTTGAGAAATTATGTATGACTGACCTCATGGAGCAAACAGGATGCTCAGCACTAGATCTTACTTACAGGGTTCTGCATGGCAGTAAAGAAAGTCATTCCTTGTCAAACACAGTGAGTAACCCCAAAACATGTTGGGACCTCAAGATGTGAGGAACTACTCAAACTTACAAAGGATGCAATGGCACCTAAGCCCTGTATGGGTATCAAGTCACAATCTCCTGTCCTCATGCAAAATTTCAGCAAAGCAAGAGTCTATATAATTATTCTAATTGTGCTTATAGAAATAACAGGCCAAACTTACTAAAACTCTGCAATTATTGGTAAAATTGGGGTAAAGGAGAGAAAATGAATGTCTCAGTAATACGGCTTTTTGTGAACATCAAGTTTTAGTACTCTTAATCAATTATAAAACTTTGTTTTCTATCTGTTGACTGAATTATATCCTGAATTATTCTAATATTTTAATATCCAGCAAGTATAACTAATTGACTCATGTTTCAAATATTTTATTTTTGTCATGCTCACTCATTTCTGAAAGTATCGACTTTGTTATTAATCAGTATATGTCTAGGCTTTTTCCTACAGATGTTCATCTTTATCACATCAGCCCAGGAGAAATTGGGCCTCATTGTAACCATGGTCTTCACTATAACAATAGTTTTTTTTTTTTTTTTTTTCATTTGTCTGCATCTACCTACTCATACTCTTTCTTGCTCTTCTTTTTAGTCCCTACATTTTACATGCCCTCTCCTCATTCCTACAGAGCCATATCCAGGCCATTACTAATAAATCCATAGGTGAGATAATGCTTTTACAATCAACAACCTATTACACTACCATTCCTCAGGTCTCACCTCCTTAGGAACATTTCAACACTCCTCATAAGCAGGAAGCAGTTACAGAAAGAGACCCTTGCCCCTCAACAATCCTAGTACCCCAACAACCCTAATACCCATGCCCCTTAAAAAGAAAGAAAAAAAAGCCTGGAATCTAAAACCTTGCAGAAATCAACATCTGTCAGCAGACTCTGCTGTGTTCCTGTCATGGAAACAGTTCTCTTGCAGCTGCCCTGCTGACGCTGTCATTCAGAATGCAGAAGCAAACAATGCTATTTGGAATAATCTACGGTCACCAGAACCCTGAGAACTGAACTTTTACTGAAACTGTCCAGATCTTAAACTTTACTACCCCAGGACCATATAAGAACTTGCTCTTGCTAAGAAAAATTGCCATTTTCGTTTTGAACATGGCCTGCCTGTCCATATCTTAATAAATCTTAAATTCTCTTTGAAACTTTGTTTCTTTCTTTGGGTTGGCAGCCAAAAGAATCTAACAACCTAGAAGTAGGATGGTGGGATCATGTGAGATTTCCATTCTGAGTTTTTGAGGTGTCTCCCCACTGCTTTCCATAAAGGTTGCACCATCTTACACCCACCAGCAGTGTAAGGGTTTCCCCTTTTTTTTTTGCATCTTTGCCAGTGTTGTTTGTTTCCAGTCTTTTGGATAATAGCCATTCTCACAGGTGTGAGGTGACATTTCATTGTTTTAATTTCCCTGATCGCAAGAGAGGAGGAACGTCTTTTCATGTGTCTATTGCCTTCTTTGGAAAAATGTCTATTTCAACTTTCTGCCCATTTTTTGATTGAGTTGTTTGTTTTTCTGATGTTGAGTTGTATGGGTTCTTTATATATTTTGGGTATAAAGCCCTTGTCAGATGTATGATGTGTAAATTATCTTCTTGCAGTCAGAAGCATGTCTTTTCATTTTGGTAATAGTTTCTTTTGCTGTGCAGAAGACTTTTAGCTTGATGTGGAATTTCCATTTGTTTATTTTTGGTTTTGTTTCCCTTGCTCCTGGTGTTGAATACCCAAACACCTCTCTAAGGATGATGTAATGGAGCATATAGCCTATGTTTTCTTCTAAGCATTTTATGATTTCATCAGGTCTTACATCCAATATCTAACCCATTTTGAATTAACTTTGTGGGTGGTGTTAGAGAGTAGTCTAGATTCATCCTTTTGCATATGACTGTTCAGTTTTCCCAACATCATTTGTTGAAAAGATTATGATTTGTTTTAAAGAAAGATGAAGGCAAGAATGAAGGTGAGCAGGCAAGCAGGAAGAGAGAAGAGGAGGAAGCACATTATTTATTCTTTATTAATTGTTCAGATTGGTTGTTCCCCCAGGCCCAGGTCTTGAACCTGGGATGTTGGGATTGTATGTGGGACTGCTCCAAGGTGTACTAGACCACTAGAACACCAGGGAACACCAAGGATCTGTTTTTAAAAGCTACCTTCTTGAAATATAATTCACATACCATAAGCTTCACACATTTGAAGTATACAATTCAAGTGTTTTTAGTACATTCACTAATATCACCATAACATAGTATTAGAACATTTTCATCTCTTCAGATTGAAATCCTGTGCCCACTCCTCAGTCTACTGCAATTTTAAGCAACTGCAAATCTATTTTCTGTCTCTATAGACATTTGTGTTATGGACATTTCATATAGGTGGCATAATACATTATATGGCCTTTTGTGTCAGCCACATAATGTTTTCAAGGTTCATTCATCCATGTTGTAATAGTTGTCAGTAGTTTACTCCTTTTCATGACTCAATAATATTTCATTGTGTGTATATACCACATTTTGTTTATCCATATACCAATAGGCAAATGTAAATTCCTTAGCTCTTGTTAAGTTCCTTTATACATCCCCTTTATAATATTGAATATCAAATCTGAAACATTACCTCCACATACATTGAAAAACCACATCAAACAATGTTATAATTTTTGATTCAACCATCAAGCACAAGTTAGAAAACTTGAGAGGAGAAATAAAATCTATTTTATTTACTTTTATTTTTACTCCTTCAGTTGTTTTCTTTTCTGATGGTCCAAGATTCCCTTTTTTAAAGAGAAAGGCAGGCAGGAAGCAGGAAGGAAGCAAGAGGATGAATAAATATTTTTATTAATTTATTTGTTATTTTTGTTGTTCCCTCTGACCCTGGGTCCTTGGGCTTTACATGGTATATGCCCCAGCTGCCAGTTTAGTGCCTGAGCCACCAAATGAGCCATTCTTTTATCATTGTATTTCTGTTACAAGGATTTCCTTTAGCCATTCTTTCTTGGTTAAAATTTCTTTTATTTCATCCCTGGCAAAATATTATGCCAATTCCTTCTGATCTCCGTGTTTTCTGATGTCATCCAAAATGTTTCCCTACTTAGATAATGTTCTCTCTCCCTATTTTGAATAACTTTTATCTGTGTTTAGTTTTCAGAACCTTGAATATGATGTCTCTTGATGTGGGTTTCTTTAGGTTTATCCTATTTAGCATTTGCTTAGGTTCTTGAATGTATAGATTTATGTGTTGTTGTGTGTGGGTTTTTGGGTTTTTTTTGCTATATTTGGAAAAATTACAGACATTCTTTCTTTGAATACTTTCCACCACTACTCACTTTCTCCTCTACTTCCAGAACTTGCCATGACAGAAATGTTGGAATTATTGTTCTACTGGTCCCCGAGGCTCTATTCATAGTTTTTCCAATCTCTTTTGTTCAGACTGGGCAGTTTTTACTGTGTTACTTGGGAGTTCACTGATTCTTTTCTCTGCTCTCTCCATTCGATTTTGAATCAATTCATTGAGATTCTTTTTTGCTGCTAGTCCCAAGTCTCTAACCTCAGTCTGTAGGCTGTACACCGCCTGTACCTTAGCTGCCTCAGTCACCGGAGTCACAGGAGTATACCTCCATTGAGTCTTTGAATTCATTTGTTTTATTTTTCAGTTCTAAACTTTTCTTTTGGTTTTTCGTTGTATTTTTTACTTTGATTCTCTATTTAAAAAAATATGTCCTAAATAGGTTCATAATTGCTTATTGGATGTTTTTATGATGGTATTTTATGAAGCATTTGATCTGTGTCATCTTGGTGTTGGTGTTTGTTGATCATTTTTTCTTATTCACCTTTAGAGTTCCCTCATTCTTATGTGATTTTCCACTGTAGCTCTCACATTGGGGTATTATGTTATGAGACACTGTGCTAATGGCAAAAAGGGAGTATTGCCTCTTTATATCAGGTGGGGTTCACAGTCCTGGTTCCCCAGACAGCCTCTGTTGATACCCTGGGGGATGCCTCATTACTACAGAGTGGACATGTGAGTAATTACTACCCACTAGGCCTCTGATGGTCCTGTCCTGGCTGGGAAGAGGTCAGGGTCTTATTGCTGCTTCCCCTGTGACCTCCACTGACACCAGTGGGTAGGATCCTTATTGCTTTGGGATATAGAAGTCCAGGTTCCATATGTGACATCTAGGTGTCTGTTGGGATCGCAGAGGTGTGTGACTTCGTTACTGCAGTACAAGCATAAACATCCCAGAGTCCTTCTCAGTCTTCTCTGAGACCACAGTGGCCTGAGTGGTTGGAGATATTTTGCCTTCACTTTTGAAGCTTATATTTGATGGACATAGACTGTGGTTTTCCTTCAGCAATTTGAATGTTATCTCACTGCTTTCTGCCCTGCATTGTTTCTGATAGCATATCAATTTAAATCTTATTGTGGTTCTTTCTTCATGTGATGTTATATTCTCTCAATACCCAGGTTTTTTGTCTTCCAACAATTTTAACTATGATATATTTAGGTATGGATTTGTTTGTTTTTAACCTACATGGAATTGGTCGAGCTGGTTGGATGAGGAGGTTAATGTTTATCATCAAATTTGACAAGTGTGTGGACATTATTTTTCGAATATTTTTTCTGTTCTGTTTTTTTTTTCTTTCTAGGACTCCTGTTACAGGAATGTTGGTACACTTTGAGGCTCTATTGATCGATCTTCAAATTTGCTGATTATTTTTTTCCACCAGCTCAAATCTGCTTTTAAAATCCTATAGTGAAAGTTTTCTTTTTTCTACTTTTAAAAATAATTTTTCTTTTCTCATTGATTTTATCTGATGAATTGTCATCATATATACCTTTAATTTTAAAATATGATTTCTATGGCTTATAGTAGCTGATTTGTGAAGTCTTTTCAACTAAATGCAACATATAAGCCCTTCATAGTTTCTATCAAGTGTTTTTCTCCTTTTCATGTGTATAGGTCACATGTTTCTGTTTTTTTTATGTGCCTTGTTATTTGGCATTGGGGTAAAAACAGGGCATTTTAAATAACATATTGTAGCAACCTTGAATTCCGGTCCCTCCATCTTCTAGGGGTGTTTTTGTTTGCTTTGTGACTGGCGTGGGCTAATTCTAAGGAATCTGTTTCCTAACAGTGTCTGACTGCCTTTGTTTCTGCTCAATTTTGATAAAAATCGCTTTCATTTCATTTTTTTTTTTAAAGAGAGAAGGAAGAAGCGCCTAAGGAAGGAAGAAACATTTTTATTTAGTTGTTCATTTTGTCTTGTCATTTCAGCCCTGAATCTCAAACTGAGGTCCTTTGGTTATACACATCTGCATATTAGTGTCTCACCCACCTGAATCACAAGAGCATGCCTGTTTTTATTTTTCAAGCCTGGCTTTGTTGGGGGTGGCACCTGAATCAGTGCAATTTAGTATTAGCTAAAAGATTGGCCAGAGATTGTTTTTAAGCATCTTAAGGCAGTAAGGTATCTACCCTTTGTTGATAGATCTGTGTGTAGCCTGAGGAATACATTTAAAGTAAAACCATTTTCCAAGTGTCTCCTGGTTTTTGCTCTCTGTATTCTTAATGTTTTATGTTCAGCCAGGTTTGAGTAGTATGATAGGGCCCTCTCCAATTTATACTGAACATTCATGCATATTTACTCATGTGCACAGTCTTCCAGGTCACTGGGGATAAATAGGATCTTATCAAGGCCTTGTCTATTTCATTCCCTGGATTTCCCTGTTAAATTGATGATTGATCTTTGGTTCATTGCTTGCCTCAAGCAATAAATAGATCCTAGACTAGCTATGAAGTTGGCCTTTCCTGATTATTAGGCACTGAGATCACTATCGTTTTTGAGAATACCCTTGAGAATGGATTTTTCCTCACTATGCTTTAAATTAGTTTAGCCCCATCCTGCAGATCTTATCATTTGAACATGTTCTTTCTTGGTGAAATTTCTGTGTCTCAGAGCTGTAGGAGACAGGAACAGCTCTGAGTTCAAACAAAACAGATACAAAACAGTGAGAACAAAACAGGTTCTCACTGAGATTCAATATATTTTCTTGAATAAGTATGTCTCAATTTGTTGCATGACTTTGGTCAGTTTTCAGAGTCATTGTGTGTTGACTGTGTTGACATTTTCTCCACTTCTGTAATTGCTTTTTGGAAAGAGGATTTGCCAGAATCCTTGCTTAGTCATTTCAGAAATCTATCTTTTCTTTCAACTACATTTCATGAAATTTTGTACCAGTATAAACGAACAGCTTAGATACAAATAATTTATGCATGCTGTGACTTAAAGTCTTGATTTGTTCCAAAAATAGTTAGTCATCATGCTGTGTCTGTATTTTTATATGTGGTGTATGTGTGTGATGATTGTGATACATGAGAATGAAGTGATGTTGGGTGCACCCTGGTGGCCTAGCAGTCCAGTACACCTGGGAGGAGTCCCACATGCATCCCAAGGTCCCAGGTTCAAGACCCAGGGCCAGGGGGACCAACCAATATGAACAACTAAATAAAAAATAAAGTGTTTCTTCCAAATCTCGCATCCTGCCTGCCTGCCTACTCACCTTCATTCCTGCGTGCACCTTCCTTTAAAAAAAAAGAATGAAATGATGTTGTATTACTACTAATAATGGAAGATAATGGATTAAAGCATCAATAAATGAGCAATGTTATTACTCTCTCTTATTAATGATGTATGTTTCAGGGACTAGTTTGTCTTCTTTTCACATGTTACTTCTATTTAACATTCTTTTCTCACTTCTAAGCAAGGAAATGTATTTCTTCTTTAACATCTCTCATAGGAGATGAAATATTGCCTTTCTATGAACATCTGAAGTTAACATGTAACTTGACACACTCAGTCATGTGCTGTTTAAAAGATATTAAAAGATATATTAAAAGATATTAAAAGATATTCATACTTACATGAAGAAATTAAACATTACTTTAAGCTTCCTGTGCTACTTATTTATAAAACACTTAGGCTAGGTAACAGAAATAATTTTTAGTTTCATTTTTATATAATCAGCTAGAAGAATAGTCACATTATAGTATGTTCTGAAATTTTTAAGATTTTCATGTTAAAATTATAGATTTTTTTAAAGGAAAGATGCAGGCAGAATGAAGGTGACTAGGCAAGCAGTCAGGCAGAGAGAAGAGAAAAAAAATCAACTTTATTCTTTATTTAGTTGTTCACACTGGTTGTTTCCCCCCAGACCTGGGACTCCAACCCAGGGGTATGTGGTCTGCACTTCTTTGGAGGTGATTGACCTAACTGTTACTCCATCAGGGCATGCCTAAATTGATATTTTCTAAGATTATTTAGTTAAAATGATTCTCCTAGTAACACAGAGTGAAAATAAGTATTATGTTTATAGCAGGTAAATGCTGTTCCTGTGATCACAATTATATGGTTCAGATTTTTTTCTTATCCATTTTAGAATATTTTTAATTCAGAGAAGTCTGATTTTAGAATCTTGTCTGTTTTCCTTAAATATTGTATTTATTCAACAAGTCTAAGTTAAAAAATACCTTGATGGACAATGTAAATTCTAGATAATATCTCAATTTATGGTCTTACAAATCAATTGTACATTGTTTTCTTTTTTGTTATTTTGTCATATGTAGTGATTTATATACAAATACTTCTTTGTGTTATTTTATTTTTAAAGGAAACTTGCAGGTAAGAATGAAGGTGAGTAGACAGGAAGGCAGGAAGAGAAAGAAGGAAGAAGCATTTTATTTATTTTCTTTAGTTGTTTATCTTGGTTGTTCCCCCTGGCCCTGGGACAGGAACCCAGGATGTATGTGGACTACGCCAGCTGTAGGCGGTGGACCCAGCCACTACTCTACCAGGGTATACCTATTGAGTTACCTTTTTAGTTATATTTGAAACTAAGCGCTGTAAAAAATTAGGAATTCATCAAAATTACTTTTAAAAAGTCTGTCCTTTAAATAAAAATAACTCAATGCAATAGCAAAAAAGCCAAACAAACAATAATCCAATTAAAAAATGAGCAGAGGAACATAAAAGACATTTTCTCACAGTAGACATATAAATGGCTAATGGGTACATGAAAAGGAACTCAACATCACTAACAATCTGGGAAAAGCAAATCAAAACCTCAATGAATTAGCACCTCACACCTGTTAGAACAGCGATAGCTGTATATCAAAAGATAATAAATAATAAGTATTAGAGAGGATATGGAGAAAAGGGAATCTTTGTATACTGTTGATGGGAATGTAAATTGGTGCAGCCACTATGGAAAACAGTATGGAAGTTCCTCAGAAAATCAAGTATAGAATTACCATAAGATTCAGTTATTCCACTTCTGGGGATCTATCTGAAGGAAATGAAATCACTTACTTGAGAAAGATATCTGCACTCCCAGCTTCATTACAGAATTCTTTATAATAGCAAAGACATGGAAACAACCTAAGTGTTCATCAACAGATGAATGCATAAAGAAAATCAGTATCTATTGTCATGTGTTGCTTAACAATGGGGACATGTTCTGAAAAACTCATCATTAGGTGATTTCCACATTGTGAGAGCATCATAGAGTATAATTATGCAAACCGAGATGGGTATAGCCTATTATTTTTCTTAATTTTTTTATATGCCACATATGAGTGAGATCATCTGGTATTTGTCTTTCTCCTTCTGACTTATTTCACTTCATATAATCGCCTCTAGTTCTATACAGGTCACAAAAGACAGGATTTCTTCTTATTTAGGGCTGAGTATATATTCCATTGTATATATATGTTGTGTATATACACCACATCTTTATCCATTCATCTGACGATGGGCATTTAGGTAGTTTTCAATTCTTGGCTATTGTAAATAATGCTTCAATAAGCACAGTGGGTGAATATGCTCAGCAAGTTAATGTTTGTTTGTTTGTTTGTTTGTTTGTTTGTAAATACCTAGAAGTAGGATGAGGGGATCATATGGGATTTCCATTCTGAATTTTTTGAGGAGTCTGAATATTGCATTCCATAAAGGTTTACAGCAATTTACAAATCTACCAGTAGGATGAAAGGGTTCCCTTTTCTCTGCATTTTTGTCAACTTTTGCTTTTTTCCAGTCTTTTGGTGAAAAACCATTCCCACAGGTGTGAGGTGGTAGTTCATTGCTGTTGTTTTTTAGAGAGAGGAGGAAGAGCATTTTATCTATTTTTATTTAATTGTTCACATTGGCTGTGCCCCCAGCCCTGGGTCTTAAACCTGGGACCTTGGGATGTATGTGGGACTACTCTCAGGTGTACTAGACTGCTAGGCCACCAGGGTGCACCCATTTCATTGTTTTGATTTGCATTTCCCTAAAGACGAGAGGTAGAACATCCTTTTATGTGCCTGTTGCCCATTTGTGTGTCTTCTTTGGAGAAGTGTCTATTCAGATCTTCTGCCCATTTTTTTTTTATCGGGTTGTTTGTTTTTCTATTGTTGAGTTGTATGAGTTCTTTATAATTTTTTGGCTATTAAGACCTTTTCAGATGTATGATGTGCAAATGTCCTCTCTCAGTCAGTAGGATATCTTTGTATTTCCGTGATGATTTCTTTCTCTGTGCAGACGCTTTTTAGCTTGATGTAATCCCATTTGTTTATTTTTAGTTTTGCTTTTCTTGCTGCTGAAGTTGAGTCCCCAAAGACCTCTCTTAAGGCCGATGACCAGTTGGAGCATATCCTAACCAAACAAAAACACTCTTCAAAATTTCAGACTATTTCTATTCGTAATATTTTCAGTAGTAGTGTTGGTATAGTTATTTTGAGACTACTGCATGCATTGTGGTCTAATGCAAGGTGTGTGCTGATGTTAGTTGGGAGGAAAAAGACACATAATACATTAGCAAACAAATTACCACAAAGTTGATGGCTTAAAACAACAGAAACTTACTGTCTCACAGTTCTTGAGGGCATAAGTCCAAAATTAAATTGTCAGCAGAGTTGGTTGGTTCTTTGTGGATTCTGTGTTGGAAATTTCATTCTCTGCCTCTTTCCCAGCTTTCGGTGACTGTCAGAGTTGATATTCTTTGATTTGGAGATACACCACTCCAGTCTCTGCCTCAGGCTTCACATGGCATCCTCACTTGTATCTCTGTATATCTTCTCCCTTTCTGTCTCTTTAAGTAACCTATCATTAGATTTAGGGCCCTCTCTAATCTAGGATGATTTCATCTCCAGATAATGATCTTAATTACATCTTCAAAGACCCTTATTCAAAAATAATGTTAAATTCTGAGGTTCTAGGTAGACATATACTTTGGGGGCCACTATTCAACACAGATAATAAGATTGAAAAGATGTGTAAAAACCTGTAACCGAAAGCTTGATGTCTGTCCTTGATGCCGGATTAAATAATAAGTATTGAAGAAAAGGAAATAGAAAATGTATTTGCCAGCAGAGGAGGAGAGCAGCAGACTCAAATCCCACGAATCTTTCAAAGGAATGGGGAGGCTCTTTAAAGGGGAAAATCCGGGAACTAAGGTCCACGTCTAAGTGCAGAGACTTGCATCACTGCTAGGTGGTGGTCTCATAAATTTTCATTCTCTGGCCAGTTGGCACCAGTTCTTGTCAATGAGACTGGTTAGTGATGACCTAGGATTTACCCTTTAATGGGAAGGATGTTACTTGCAGTTCCCCAGTGGTAGAAATCAGCATGTGTTGGGGTAAGGAAAAGAAAAGTCTTACTTTTAGAGTCAAGCCAGCAGTTTAGGTTGCAATTAAATTGCCTTAAGCCTTTACCTCTGTTACAAACCTGTTGACCTGAATTTGGACCAGAAGTATCAATAGGACTCTGATCATTTACATAATTACAGACTGCTTATTTCCTAGCTCTGTCCACTGAAAAGACTTCAAAGCAATCAATGGTCAATGCAGTAGCAATGAGCATTCAGTGTCAGATACAAGTCTGTATACATCATTAAACACTAGAAGCAACCAGGCCTCCTTTGCAAAATGACTGATTTTAGGACAGTGGAAGGAAGGGTATAAAATGATGTTGGAATACCTTGTTATTCTAGCTACCAAGGAAGTTTTCAAATCAAAAGAAGTCAGAAACCAATTGAAGAAGCTTCCACTGGCGAAAGGTGGGACATTTGGATTGCCTAGTGGTTCAGGTATTAAGCAGGCAGTTGGAGCCCAAGGATCCAGGTTCATGACCTGGAATTGGGGGTAGGGGGCAACACCCCAAAATGAACAAATACATAAAATGCTCCTTCCTCTCCCTTCCTTCCTTCCTGCCTTGTTTCCTCTTAAGAAATATGAGACAATTGGAGCATCAACAGGGATAACTGTAATGGATGGAAGCACTTTAAATATGCTCAAATCAAGAGTTAATATAAGAGCTTCATACGTCACATTTGTAGGTGCTTGGAGATTGCATGTTAATTTGAAAGCTACTTAAAAAGGGCAAGTATCAAACATTTATCCTGCTTTTTATATGACTATTGACTCAAGATAACCAAATAGTTGATAAAAATTTTCCTCTATAAAACCACTCTTTTAATAAATGAAGGTATGATAGAATTAGAATAGCATTATTTTCCAAAACATTTTGAGTCGGTGGGTAGTAACCACCAACTACTGCTAAAATCATCCGCCAACACACACACACACACATTCTGACATCCCAACCTAATTGCATATGGGTCATACCACCTATGAAGTATTTTTGATAAAAAATTTGAATCAGAATCTTATCAATAGCTCTAACCACCAATACCAGAACCAGACATGTGAAAGAACACAATGGCGCATTGGAAATTCATTCTAAATGCATTCATTTGGAACTTCTTCAAGATTATCTCTTTTTGTCAACAAACGCATGCAAGGAAAGATAAAAGAGATGGATGGGAAACATATAAATTAGGACGTTTAAGGTATTTATCAACCAATTATAAGGTGTGAGCCTTATCTGCATCCTGATTCAAAAATTATATTTTAAAAATGTATGAGACAGGGAAATTTGAATACTGGATACTTGTTGATAATCTGGAATTGTAAACATTTTAGGTGTGGTAATATTACAATATTACATGATTACTTTCAAAGTTGTTATTTTTAAAATATGTTTTTGTTTTTATTGCATAAAAGAATGATTATCTTTTGCAGAAGAGGTGAGCACATAACAGTAGAGTTCAAAAACACTTTTTGTAGTGTGTCAATGTATTACTGGTTTAAAAATCACATAAATACATATGCCAAAAGCATTGGTAAAAAAGTAGCATCAAGAACTTTGGGAACTGGGAAAGGCAGCTGTGAGCTCTGGTACATGGTCATATTCAGGCAGCTGAACTCAGCAATCAGGCATAGAAAAAACTCTTCTCATGAGTTTTATTGTTCTCTGAGATGTGTTTATTTTATCTAAGAAAGGTTATGGAACTTATGTTGGTTCAAGGCTATCGACCATAGCCTTGACTATCATCTCTCCGTATTAATGTGTAACTTCTACTAAAACTTTGTTGTTTTTCCTTATCCATGTAGTCTTACAATAAGAAAATAAAAATACTTACTTTGTTATTCTAAAACACTGTATCCGGAAGCAAATTACAGTTTTCAAAAAGTTTTGATTTGCTAATCACTTTAGTTGATTGGTCCTCCATATCTGTAGCCAACCTCCATTTGCTTCCCAACTTCTTTCAGTCAGTTTTGGGGGAGTTGATACGTCACAGGAACAAGTTTGAGTTTTGGTCTGCTATGCGTTTTTCTCCTACATAGTTATGGCCCAAACATCTAGAAGTCATTAAGTGAAAAGGTTTGAGGAATAATTTGGACATCTTATAGAACTGATAGAGAAAATTGTCCTGAATATATACATATATATATACATACATATATTCATAAGACGATTTCTTTAAGTAACTGTTCTACTTAGCTTTTTTTGTTTTCTAAAGGAAAGGTGCAGGAGGAATAAAGGCAAATAAACAGGGAGGAAGAGAGAGGAGGAAGAAGCACTTTATCTTATTTCTGTTTAGTTGTTCATACTGGTTGTTTTCCCTCCGCCTCCAGTCAGCATTTAAAATGCATTTAAAAATGTTTTAAAGTTCTGAAAGTATTGAATTTTGGGAAAATAATAGTGGTTTGCATATTTCATCAGATAATGCTTATTTTATCAGTGAATTTGAAGACGACTAAATATAATAATAAACTTTATAAAGCCATGTTCAAAACGCCTTCTTTATCCATTATGGAAGGCAGTAAACAGCACTGTATGTGAGCATTATGTAAGATGTCACAGGGAGTTGTCTGGGTCGTTTTCAGGGAGTTGTCACAGGGTCGAGCTAATAGGTTATGAGTGTCTTCAGGGAGACCAGATTGAAAAGATTCTTTTGTGCTATAATTGTTTATTTGTGGCGATTCCATATTCAGGTCCCGGTATCCAAACTTAGAAATGGTCTATGGGGCTATTGTCTTACCCTGTTTTCTAGGCCCAATATGAAGTTCTTTGGGTGGGGGTGAGGAGATAAGCGGCATTCTTGGCCTGACTCTTGATTGTAACAGTTGGGCAGATTCCTTAGTTTGTCCAGATGCCAGTTTCTTCATCTGTACATTGAAGGACTGGCAACTAAAGTTTCTTAAACTCTTACTAAGTGACAGACACTGCCCCATGTGTCTCATCTGTCTTAATTTACGCAATCACTCTTTGAAGTAAGCACTGTTATCCCTATTTCAAAACAGGAGAAAATCAGTCACTATCTATTTGTCCTCCTTTTTTCCTCTTTTGTATTTATTACCTTCTAACCATTTTTTACATAAATTATTTTTTAAAGAAAAGGTGTAGTCAGGAATAAAGGTGACTAGGTAGGGGTGCACCCTCGTGGCCTAGTGGTCTAGTACACCTCGGAGCAGCCCCACATACATCCCAAGGTCCAGGGTTCAAGACTCGGGGCCAGGGTGAACAAGTAAATGAAAAAAATAAATAAAGCTCTTCCTTCCTTCCTGTTTGCCTACTTACCTTCATTCCTGCCTGTACCTTCCCTTCAAAAAACAAAGGTTTGAAAAAAGGTGAGTAGGTAGGCAGGAAGAGAGAGGAAAAATAAATGTTCATCTGTCTTATTTAGTTGTTCATCTTGCTCCAGGTCTCCAACCTGGGTTCTTGGGATGTATCTGGACCATATCCGGTGGGTTTATCCGCTAGGCCACCAGGGCACACCATTAACAATATTTTTCACTAAATTTTTTTTTTTTTTTTTTTTTTGTAAATCAGTGTCATCATTGTACTCCTTACAGGGCACAATTATTTATATTATGTGAAAATAGAAGTTCACGTCGCCGTTTCCTATAGATAATGAAAAGAAATGTGGTGCTGCAAAAGTGGTTTTATGAACACTGTGCTGGAAACTTCCACGAGTTTATTCCTTTGGACTATATGGTTTGCACTTCATTTCTGTTGCTTTCACAGTCCATACTGAGTCTGTATTGCTGGAATAAATGGTTGTGAGTCTCACAGCTCCCCAGCTGTGGAGGATGTGCCAGAACCCTTGAAGCTACCTTGTGAGGATTGATTCCCATTCAGGCCAACTTCCAGTGTAGGTAGGAACATGGAGGGGAAGTGATGTTTTTTAAAAGTGGATTTTTTGGTTTTGTTTTGATTTGTTTTTTTCCTTATTAGATTATTTGATATATTATGGATCTGTGTTTATTTATAATGAGCAGTAAAAAAGATTCCTTTCACATTAGTCTAAAAATAGGTGTCTATCAAATGTACATCTTTCAAAAATAATTGTGCAAAATTTTTATTTCCAATTGCCATCAAACCCATACTTAGACATTCTGTATTGCTGTATGTCTCTCTTTAGTTCTGTTAATAATCGCTTCTCTGTATTTCAGTGCTCCTTCGCTTGGTGATATAGATTAATATGAATTATGTCTTCTTGTTGAATTGATCCTTTAATCATTATATAATACCCATTCTTGTCTTCTATTACCTTCTTTAGTTAGAATTCTATTTCATTTGATTTAAGTATCCTGTCCCTACTTTTTTTTTTTTTTGGTTACCATTTGACTGTAGGGTTGTCTTCCAACCATTGACTTTGAGCCTCTGTTTATCTTTCAAATGTAGATGACTTTCCCGTATGCAGCAGAAAGCTGGGTTATATTTTTTAATCCATTCAGACAGTTCGTGCCTTTTGTTTTATTTATTTTTATTTTATTACAAATTTTATTGCAGTAATTTTGATTTTACACATTAAAATAAATTCATATGTGTAAGTTCCTCATATATGCAGTTTCCTGCTTCCTAAGATATATGTCAACACACCCTGCCCTCCACCAAATCGCCAAGTGTTCTTCCCCAGTGTCCAGGGGGCACTTGTCCCCTTCACCCTCCCATGCCCTACTGTAACCTCAGTTCTACTGCAAGTATCCAAGAGTTGGTTTTTATATTTTCATTTTTAATTTATTTGTATTTAATTTTTTATTGCACTCTGTGCCTTTTGCTTGGCGAGTTCAACCCATTAACATTTAGAGGGATTGTTGCTATGGAACTGTTTTGTTGCTCTTTTGTTCACTGTTTTCTGGGTGTTGTTGCAGACAGCACCTTTGTTCTCTTCCTCTTCTTGGGTGAATTGAAAGCAGTTATGTTGTGTGTGGTTTCCTTTTTATTTTCTTCTTTGTTTTTGCCATGGAGTTATGTTTTGAGGTTACCCTGGGGTTTACATAAAAGTTTCTATCTTATAATCTGTTTTTACTTGAAAGCAAGTTAGTCTTGAGCTCATTCTAACAATGTGTATTTTTACTCTCCTCCTCCCTATGTTCTATATTTTTGATGTCTTGCTACTTTTAAGTGGTGTTTCTTTTCATTTTATGGAACTTTCTTTGCTGTTTTGCGTAAAGTTGGTTTCTTGGCAATGAATCCCTTTAACTTTTGTTTGTCTGGAAAGCTCTTTGTCATTCCTTCAATTCTAAGTGATAATGTAGCATGGTAGAGTGTCCTTGGCTGAAAGTCCTTTTCTTTCAGCACTTCGAGTATATCATGTCATTCCCGTATGGCCTGTAGAGTTTCAGCTGAGAAATCTCTTGATAGTCTTATGGGGTCTCCTTTGTAACTTGTTTTTCTCTAGCTGCTTTCAAGATTCTCTCTTTATCTTGCATTTCTGATATTTTAATGACTGTGTCTTGGGTTTTAATGACTGTGTCTATTTGGGTTTCTTTGTTTGGAACTCTGAGCTTCCTGGGTCTGGAGTTCTGTTTCCTTCCTTAGGTTAGGGAAATTCTCTGCTATTATTTCTTCAAATATAGTTTCTGCCCCCTCCTGTCTCTCGCTTCTCCTTCTAGGGCCCCTATGATATGAATGTTGTTCCTCTTAATGTTCTCCCATAGATCTTGTGTGCTGTCTTTGTTTCTTCTCATTTTTCCTCTTTGCTGGTCTGCTGTCTTGCATGCCACTGCCCTAACCTCTAGCTTGCTGATTCTATTGGAGGCTTCTTCCAGACTATTGATGGACCTCTCTACTGTGTTCTTAAGCTCTATGAATTCTTTGTGGAACTGCCTCTTATTTTCTCTCTTTGTTGTAGTTCTCTTTCTTCCCTCCATTATTATTCTGATTTCAGTGAGTATCATTAAATCTGTTGCTTTATGCTCGGGAGATGCTGTGTAGTGGGCCCAGGACTGCGCAGGTGCCAAGGGACCTTAGCAGACATGGGGCTAGAAGTACTGGGTGAGCCCTGGGAATGTGCAAATGGAAGCTTCTGAATATAAACTTTCAGCAATCCTTAATCGCCTCCTTAGGAGATAACTAGTAAAAAACCCCTTAATCAGATGGGAAAAAAGGCTGTTACTTTAAAGTCTTCATCAGGTAGTTTACTTTAAATTTGTTTCATTCAGATTTTCCCAAGGTTTTGTTTAGGTCCATCATTTCACATAAATTTTTCTGTCTCTTTGATCTGTTTTGTATTCTGTGTAGATTTCTATGGATTAAGCTTCCCTGATGTCAAGGTCTTGTGTTAGGGCATTGAGTGTTGGTTTGGAAAGCTGGACTTCCTTTAGTTGTGTGATCTCAACACTCCTTGGATTTGTTGAGGGTCTAAGGTGAGCCCTGTATTGAGGCCTGCAAGTTCAGTGTACAGTGTTGGAGTTGGTATAGGGAACACAAGGATTTTACCTAGAATTACAGGCATGAACCACAAAGTCCACAGAGAGAGACCCAAGAGTTGCAGGCTCGGTTCTCAAGCAAGCCACAGTACCAACACAACCCAGAAAAGAGAGAGCCCGGAGCTGTTGTTAGTGGAATACCCACGCTTGTGAAAGTCCCTCAGTCACCCAGAGGAGTGGCAGTTCCAGCAGGGGACAATAAACATGCCCAGAGGACTGGGGGTGGAATTTCAGGAGGTATTAAGCAGTTAGGAAGCTATTTTGCTGAAGCCAAAGGCCTGCACAAGTTGCTCTTTGACGGATCCCTTCTAATTATTTTCCCTGTGAGAGGGTTAGAATGGAATGCTCCTTGCTGGGAAACAGTCAACTATCCACTCAGGTGCTGCTTGACCTGACTCTTGGTCTCTGGCTGCCTGCAGAAAGGCACATGTTAAGTGCCAGCGATACGCAACAGGGTGTGACTGGTGGAGAGAGTGGGTGCTTTCCACTTTGGGGCCTTTCCTGAAATGGTGGCCTCCAGTACCAGCACTGTAAGGAAGTGGCATCTCAGTTCACAGAGAAGCTAGTCCTCTTTCCGCCCCTCACTGAGGTTCCCAGTGCAGTGACTGAAAGCCAGTTCCCAGATATGGGCGTGCTTGCTGCAGGAGAAAGCCCCACAGTTCAGGGAGAGTCTCTAATGCGGGTGGCGTGGTGTAGAGACAGATTGGCTTCTCTTACCTTTCATGGAGACATATGTCTCCTCTCTTTGTGGACGTGTCAGTCCCGTTTCTTTTCAAAGATTGTGGTTGTCCAAATAAGTGTTTTTCTTAGTTGTGCTGTGGGGAGAGAAGAGCTTGCAGTCTTAACAGTCTGCCATCTTGGAACTGGATGCAAAGATGTTCTTATTTGAGGGAGTAACAGTAAACATATTTAAGAAGAAATGATAGGATGTCTGAGATTTGCTTCAAAATAATTCAGGGGGAGAAAGAATGGGGTATAGAAAAAGGTTCATACCTTGTATTTGGCTGCTAAGTCTCAAGTGATAACAGTTCCCTTTTTTTAATTCAGTGATTTGGTGGAGAATTCTGCTCATTTCCCTGTAGAATATTCCCTAACTTAGATTCAGCTGATGTTTTCATAATGGTGTCTTTTAATTTGTTTTTCCTTTCTTGATATTTCCTGTAACTCTGAGTTTGATATAGATGCTGGATTTGATTGAGGTTAGTGTTTTTTGGTTGTGCTTCATAGGTAGTGCTGTTGCCATATATTTCTGTTGACAGACATACTGTTTTTCATTCCATGTTTATTGATGCTAAGATTGAGATCCTGATTCAGATCCTGATTCAGCAGACTCAGTGGAACTGAGATCAACTAGGTGTTGAATGGATGTATAATTATTTACTATATTCTGTCTTTTAAAGTAACTGTTATCTTTGTAATTATCCACCCCCCCACCCGCTTTTCCATTTCCTTTTAAAGGAAGGGTTAGGGAGGAATGAAGGCAGGCAGGAAGAGAGAAGAGAAAGCAGCATTTTTTTTTTTCAGTTATTCATCTTGGTTGTTTCCCCTGGCCCCAGTCACGAACTTGGGTCCTTGGGATCTATGTGGACCATGCTGGCCATAGGCCTCAGACTTAACCACTAAGCCACCAGGGCATGCCTCCATTCTATTTTGAGTTGATTTTTCTTTCTTTTATCTTAATTGGTTTTGCTACATGTTTACCTTAATAAATATTTCAAAGACTCAGAATCTGCTTTTTCTCCAAATGTTCTATTATGGATATTTTTATTAAGTGGAGAAAATAGTCTAATGACTCAACTTGTACTTACCACCTAGATTCAGCAAGTATCAGTCTTTTGCATTTTTGAACTAAGGTTTATTTGAACAAATTTAATTTAAAAATTTTAAATGTACATAAGAGTTGAAAAGATAGTTTCTCTATGTCCTAAGCCCAATTATTCTGATTATTAGGATCTTATATTTCCATGGTATACTTATCAAAAATGATGAAACTGATGTGCCCTGATGGAGCAGCATTTAGGTTAATTGCCTTCGAAAGAGTGCAGGCCACATTCTCCTGGATTCAAGTCCCAGTTCCAGGTGGAAACAACCAGTGTGCACAAATAAATAAAAATGTTTCTTCGTCCTCTCTCTTCATTCCTGCCTGCACCTTCTTTTCAAAAAATGAGGAAACCAACAATGACACATTGCTATTAATGAAATCTCCAGGCTTTATTTGGATTTCACCAGTTTCCCCCCCATGAATGTCCCTTTGCTTTTCTAGAATCCAGCTGAGGTACCACAATGCATTTAATTTTATGACCCCTTATCTCCCCTGGCATTGTTTTCCATGACCTTGATAGTCTTGAGGAGTTCTGGCCAGGTATCAGGTAGAATGTCCCCCAGTCTGGGTTTGTCTGATGCTTTTTCTCTTGATAAGACTGCAGTGTGCATTGGAGGGTTGACAGTAAAATATATTTTTGGTATGGGAACTGTAGACATTTTTCTTTTCATTTTGGGAGGTGGAGAAGCAGGACAGGAGACCCCTGTTCTGCCCTCTGCCAGGTTTAAGATGCAGAAGGCCAAGAATGATTTGACTCCAGGGCATCCTACTTGGGGTCATTAAAAGAGACCAACATTAGAAATCTTTCCTGAGAGTTTGCAAAACCATCACATTCTAGTTCTTCTGAATGCTTTGGAGTTTCAATAATTTTTGAGCAATCCAGGTCTCAATTCATAGTACTCCATGAAATAGTTGTTTGTCTGTTGCTCAGAAACATAATTGCTTATCTTATCTGGCTTAGAATCAGTTTTGCCTCAATAAAAAAACACTTGGGTATGCACATGTCTTTGGCAGGCTCCTTCCACCTGCTTTATTGTCACAGCATAGCTTACTCTCACCTGCTAAATAATGTATTATTAGTTTTAGTTCTGCCTTCCACCACTAGAATGTAAGTTTCACATATGTGATGTGGTTTTCATTTGTTCACTGGTGAATCTTTAGTGCTTCTATGTAGCAATTTCTGAATAAATGACTGAATGTATTTAATGAATGAAGGAGCTAGAGGCCAGGGCCTCAATGCAGATAGTGGAGTCTGCAATGTAGGAGTTTTGCCAGAAGGGGGAGCGCGAGGGTATCTGAATGGACTAGAACCATCTGGTAGTACTTTGTGGTGCCCAGCAGAGTTCTAACCCAGTGTTTTTCCACTTTAACCATTCCCTTAGGACCTCGCTTAAGCTAATACCCGTTTTCACTCAGGGGGTCTGGGTTGGGTCTGAAGATTTTTCATGTCTAATATGCTTCCAGGTCATGCACCAGGTCCATACACCACCCCTGAATTGTCAAGTTTGTATAATCTTCTCCCATGTATGTTAATGAACAACAAAATCCCCAACAATTTCAATACTTTGTTTCCTTCAGTAGAAATGTAGTAACTTTAAGGTATTAAGCTTTGGAGACAGACCTACATTTAAATCCTGACTCAGTCATTTTCCCACTGCATACGTTGATAACCCTGTCTATCTTACATCAATCATCATTTTTATGCCTGTTTCCTCAGCTCTTAAGTGGGAGGAATAATATATATTTGGCAGAATTATATGAGTTAGATTGACACACGCAGCCATGCAGGTAAAGTTCTCAAGATGATGTCCAGCACATAGTGAGTGGGTCCTCAGTAAATGGCACTTAAAATTAATTTGAATATAAGAGCACTTTATATTTTAAGAGACTTTCCCATGTGTAGCTTGGTCTGTGCCATGAGGTAGTAAATGGTTTAGGTCACATTACTATTGGTTGATGATTGGTGATGAAACTCCAGTTTCCATTGGACCAAAGGGAAATGAGGTTAACCACGCAAGCTACATTCTCAAGCTTAAATCATTAATCTCATTCTCATAGGCAGCAAGGTTCAAAGTGCTCCTATCATGAATTCTTATGACAGCAATGTAAGATGGAGAAGGAGCTCAAAATTAGTGTGTATGGCAGTAGCCACATTTGTGACTGTGGCATGTGGGATACCTGGAGTCTCTTGATGCCTTCTCCCTGAGCTCCACTGTCAATGCCTGACTCCTGAAAGAGACACGGGGGAGGAAACAATGGTTTCTGGGTTGATAACAGATTTGTCACAGGTGAGTAGGGATTTGATCCTTCTCCAAAATGTAGGCACAGGTAGACAATTATCCTTTGTTTGGCCAGGAGTTTGCTAAAATAGCAGGATTGCTGTCTGTATTTCTGCTTCTGTTTTGCCAGGTCTCTGGGCTGATTGTGTATAGGTAGGGACTCCACAGAAATACTCTCATTCAGCTTCTCACTCGGGCTGACTGCCCAACTCTGGGCATCGCATTTTGCTGAGCGCTGTGGTGGACAATGCAGAGGAGATAAGCATGCTGTTGTCTCAAGAAATCCATGTTCAGCGCGCCCTGATGGAGTAGTGCTTTGTCAACTACCTGCACCCTGGTGCAATCTACATACATCCCAGGGGTCCCTGTTTATGTCCCAGGGCCAGGGAAACAACCAAGATGAACAACTAAATACAAGAAATGAAGCGCTGCTTCCTCCTCTCTTCCTGCCTTCCTGCCTCTGCTCACCTTCATTGCTGCCTGCATCTGTCCTTTAAAAAAAATCCGTGTTCTTACTGGGGAAATGATTTTTGCTGTTATTGAGTGTTTTGCTTATGCCGGCATTGTGAAACTGTGCTCAGTGTTGGAGAAAAAGAGGAATAAGTCTGGAAGAGTTCAGAGTCTCATATTGGAAATACAAGCTAAGGCGTGCGGTTGAGGTGTCTGTAGAGTTATGAGACTGGATGCTGGGAGATTGCCTGGAAGTCAGCGTGGACACTGAGACTCAGGGTAGAAGATTCATCTAAATTCCCTCTGAAGCGAGTCTGCTTATCACGGGGCTATCACTTTATTCATATTCCTGTGAACATTATAGGAGATGCTATCTCACGGAGAGAGAATCTGTGTGATTGTACTGGAATAGCAGCCTTCAGGCATGTGGCTCTGGGAGGAGTGGGATCTGTTGCATCTCACTCAGAAGACTTGAGTAATCTGGTGGTAGATGGTATGTACAAATGATATCATTCCTTGCTTACGTATTTATGGGGCAAGTGTTTCTTAAGCACCCGTTCTGTTCCAGGATAAGAGCTGGGGACCAGTACATGTACTAGGAAATCAGTGCATGAGACAGGAATAATCCTTGTCATGATGGCGTTAGCAGTCCAAAGACTTCCCTGTGAAAACGAAGACCTGTGCTTCTCACCGACTCTTTCGTTTCCTACATGGTTAAAGCACTTGGAGCTCCTCAAAGTGATTATCTAAGCTTAGGAGTGAGTTTTAGATATCAGAGATCCTTCGTGTATTTGCAGCACGGATTGAATACTTGAGTTTGGGATCCTTTTGAAAAACTTTTATTTATCTCCTTGTTGATTTTTGGGGGCAGCGAAACTTTAAAATTGCGTCTTCATTTCCCTTTGTGTATATTCTAGAGCCATTTTCTTTGTGGTTGCCATGGGGCTTTCATGTAACATCTGAAAGTTGTTAATTGGAATTCATACCAACTGAACTTCAATAACAGAAAACCTGCTCCTTTAAAAGTTCCAGCCCCACCTCTTCAGCTGTTGATATAACAGGATTACATCTTTATACACTGTGTATCCCCAAACATTAGCTAATAAATTTTAAATGGATTTGTCTGTTAAATTATGCAGGAAGGGAGAGGAGGAAGAAGCAGTATTTATTTATTTGTGTCATTTTTGGTCCCCCCTCTTCTGGATCTAGGAACCTCTGTCCTTTACATGCCCCACAGCCACCTTCTCAGCTGCCTGAGCCACCAGGGTAGCGCCAAGACGAGCTTTTATAATTTCCTTTTATGTATTCACCTTTACTAAGATCTTTATTTCTTCATATGACTTCAAATTGCTGTCTAGGCTACTTTCGTTTTTTTTTCTCCCTTTGAATGAATCATACTGACAGAATGCAGTGAGCTCATCCTGACCCAGAGAGCGGTTTGCAATCTCAGTAAAGACAGCAAGACCCAGATGGACGAGAAAACAGGATGAACCAAGATAAGCGTGCAGTCTCCTTATCCCACAACACAATGCAGCTGCACCAGATGTGCAGATAAACTAAGAATAGCAACAGTCACCTCACTGGCAGTGGTCAGCCTCAGCAACAGCCCACAGCCTATCAGCTTAAAGGTCAACCTGACCCATCTAATCAGAGACTGACACCCCAACCCAATGACCCTCTTCCCATCTTGTTACTGCATTTAAAATCTCTGCCCCTGAAACAACCAATTTGAGTCTTAGCCTCCCTTGGCTGGCTCCATTCTCTCTCTTTGCTCCCCGCTAATAAACCCCCAGCTTTCTTACTCCCTTCACCTGTCTGATCTCTTGAGTGACCCCAAACCCACACATACTTTCCTATTTCTTTGTATGCTTTGTAATTTTTTTTGAAAACCAACATTTGTCTCTAATAATATGATGACTTTGAGTATCAGATTCTCCCTCCTTACCAAGTTTTGCTGGGTTTTGTTTTTATTTTTTGATTATTGTAGGTGGTCCCTGTGCCAAGGATCAGCCTAAGATATAAGATACATAAGGTCTTCTCAGGCCTTTCATGAGTCTGTGCTTTCCTCTGGGCATGCACGGTAACTTTCTAGTTTCCCCTGAATGTATTTCTGATTTTCCCCATCCTTTAAAAAATCTCCTACTTTTTAATGTCTGGCTCCAAAAAGGAGAAAAATGAAGGGAAGAAAACAATGATTCCAGGGCCCTTTACATCTCCTGGAAGTCACTTCAGTCAGAGGAGTGGGGGTGGGGGAGGAGCAAAATAATAGCTACCACCCCTTTGATGGCACTGCTGTGATCAGAAGCAGCACTCAGCCATCAGAGTAGAGATCCCTGACACTTGGAGGACAGAGTCCTTTACCTGCTGATTCCCAGAATCTGTGTCCAATCTGTGTGCGAGCTTCCCCACAGGGATAAGTGCACAGCTGCCTGCCACCGGGAGGAGGGTGGCGGATGGACAGCTGCTGCAGTGCTTCTGTAGGCCTTCCCTCCTGCCTCGTTTCCCCTAGGTAGCCGCGAATTTTACTGAGATTTGTCTTGTTTCTTTTTCTTTATATTCCACAAATGAGTAAAACCATCCTGTACTTCTTTTTCTTTCTGGCTTATTTCACTTAGCATAATCACCTCCAGTTCCATCCAGGTTGTTGCAAAGAGGGTGATTTCATCTTTTTAACAACTGCATAGAATCCCATTGAGTATTCACACCACAATTTCTTTATTTGGTCATCTGTCGACAGGCATTTAGGTTGTTCCCTTGTCTTGGCTATTGTGAGTTGTGCTGCTACGAACATAGGGGTGCAGATATTTTTTCAGATTAGTGTTTTTGTGTTCTCTGGGTGTATGTTTAGAAGTGGGATTGTTGGGTTGAATAGTAGATCTATCTTTTTTTTCTGAGGAATCTCCATACTGTTTTCCAAAGAAGTTGCATTATTTTTTGTCTTTTAAGGAACTTCTACAGTTTTCCACACTATCTGCACCAATTTACACATATACCAATAATACACAAAGGTTCACTTTTCTTCACATCCTCCCTAACACTTGGAGAGTCTTACCCTCTTTATAATAGCCATTCTAACAGCTGTGAGGTTTTTATTTGTATTTCCCTAATAAGAGATGATAAACATCTTTTCATGTGCCTCTTGGCCATCTGTGTTTCTTCTTTGGTGAAATATCTATTCATAGCTTCTGCCCATTTTTAATCTATTTGTTGTTGATTTATGAGTTATTTATATATTTTTATGCATATATATTAGATATATGATATGCAAATATTTTCTCCCATTCAGTAGTTTTGCCTTTCCATTTTGTTGATGATTTCCTTTGCTGTCCAGAAGCATTTTAATTTGATGTAGCCCCATTTCTTTATTTCTTTTTCTGTTGCTTTTGTTTTTGGTATTCAAATAAATATCGCCTGGTCCTGTGTCAAGTTGTTTACTGCCTACGTTTTCTTCTAAGAGTGATACGGTTCACATCTTATGTTTAAGTCTTCAGTCCATTCCAAGTTAGTTTTTGTGTATGGTGTAAGACAGTGACCCAATTTCATTCTTTTGTGTGCGGCTGTTCAGTTTTTATACCATAATTGAAGAGATTTCCAAATTTTGGGTTTTATAACATCCAATGTATCCTATTTTCTTTTAAGAATCATGATTTGGCTAGCATATCTAAAACTCTTTGCCTAACCCAAGATTACAAAGATTTTTTTCTCCTAGAAGATTTATAGCAGTATACTTTACCTATAGTGCTATGATCTGCTTGAACTGATTTTCATACAAAGGATGAGGTATAAGTTGAATTTCATCTTGATTTTTTGTTTTTCAGTTTTATAATACATGGATATTCAGTTTTTTCAGAATAACTTATTGAAAAGACCATCCTTTCTCTATCAAAATGGTTTTGCACTTTATTAAAAAAATTAGTTGGCTAGAGGAAGATTCTGAGAAGATGGAGGAGGTAGGAAGCACCAGAAATCTGGATAACTGCACTACACTAGCATCTGCCTGATATAGCTATTTTGGAACACTGGTGTTTACTGCAGACTTGAAACTTTCAGAGAAAGGTTTGGATAGTAAATTTCCATTAATACCAGCTCTTAGCACAGCAGCAACTGCCCATCCGCCACCCTCCTCCCGGTGGCAGGCAGCTGTGCACTTATCCCTGTGGGGAAGCTCGCACACAGATTGGACACAGATTCTGGGAATCAGCAGGTAAAGGACTCTGTCCTCCAAGTGTCAGGGATCTCTACTCTGATGGCTGAGTGCTGCTTCTGATCACAGCAGTGCCATCAAAGGGGTGGTAGCTATTATTTTGCTCCTCCCCCACCCCCACTCCTCTGACTGAAGTGACTTCCAGGAGATGTAAAGGGCCCTGGAATCATTGTTTTCTTCCCTTCATTTTTCTCCTTTTTGGAGCCAGACATTAAAAAGTAGGAGATTTTTTAAAGGATGGGGAAAATCAGAAATACATTCAGGGGAAACTAGAAAGTTACCGTGCATGCCCAGAGGAAAGCACAGACTCATGAAAGGCCTGAGAAGACCTTATGTATCTTATATCTTAGGCTGATCCTTGGCACAGGGACCACCTACAATAATCAAAAAATAAAAACAAAACCCAGCAAAACTTGGTAAGGAGGGAGAATCTGATACTCAAAGTCATCATATTATTAGAGACAAATGTTGGTTTTCAAAAAAAATTACAAAGCATACAAAGAAATAGGAAAGTATGTGTGGGTTTGGGGTCACTCAAGAGATCAGACAGGTGAAGGGAGTAAGAAAGCTGGGGGTTTATTAGCGGGGAGCAAAGAGAGAGAATGGAGCCAGCCAAGGGAGGCTAAGACTCAAATTGGTTGTTTCAGGGGCAGAGATTTTAAATGCAGTAACAAGATGGGAAGAGGGTCATTGGGTTGGGGTGTCAGTCTCTGATTAGATGGGTCAGGTTGACCTTTAAGCTGATAGGCTGTGGGCTGTTGCTGAGGCTGACCACTGCCAGTGAGGTGACTGTTGCTATTCTTAGTTTATCTGCACATCTGGTGCAGCTGCATTGTGTTGTGGGATAAGGAGACTGCACGCTTATCTTGGTTCATCCTGTTTTCTCGTCCATCTGGGTCTTGCTGTCTTTACTGAGATTGCAAACCGCTCTCTGGGTCAGGATGAGCTCACTGCATTCTGTCAGTATGATTCATTCAAAGGGAGAAAAAAAAACGAAAGTAGCCTAGACAGCAATTTGAAGTCATATGAAGAAATAAAGATCTTAGTAAAGGTGAATACATAAAAGGAAATTATAAAAGCTCGTCTTGGCGCTACCCTGGTGGCTCAGGCAGCTGAGAAGGTGGCTGTGGGGCATGTAAAGGACAGAGGTTCCTAGATCCAGAAGAGGGGGGACCAAAAATGACACAAATAAATAAATACTGCTTCTTCCTCCTCTCCCTTCCTGCATAATTTAACAGACAAATCCATTTAAAATTTATTAGCTAATGTTTGGGGATACACAGTGTATAAAGATGTAATCCTGTTATATCAACAGCTGAAGAGGTGGGGCTGGAACTTTTAAAGGAGCAGGTTTTCTGTTATTGAAGTTCAGTTGGTATGAATTCCAATTAACAACTTTCAGATGTTACATGAAAGCCCCATGGCAACCACAAAGAAAATGGCTCTAGAATATACACAAAGGGAAATGAAGACGCAATTTTAAAGTTTCGCTGCCCCCAAAAATCAACAAGGAGATAAATAAAAGTTTTTCAAAAGGATCCCAAACTCAAGTATTCAATCCGTGCTGCAAATACACGAAGGATCTCTGATATCTAAAACTCACTCCTAAGCTTAGATAATCACTTTGAGGAGCTCCAAGTGCTTTAACCATGTAGGAAACGAAAGAGTCGGTGAGAAGCACAGGTCTTCGTTTTCACAGGGAAGTCTTTGGACTGCTAACGCCATCATGACAAGGATTATTCCTGTCTCATGCACTGATTTCCTAGTACATGTACTGGTCCCCAGCTCTTATCCTGGAACAGAACGGGTGCTTAAGAAACACTTGCCCCATAAATACGTAAGCAAGGAATGATATCATTTGTACATACCATCTACCACCAGATTACTCAAGTCTTCTGAGTGAGATGCAACAGATCCCACTCCTCCCAGAGCCACATGCCTGAAGGCTGCTATTCCAGTACAATCACACAGATTCTCTCTCCGTGAGATAGCATCTCCTATAATGTTCACAGGAATATGAATAAAGTGATAGCCCCGTGATAAGCAGACTCGCTTCAGAGGGAATTTAGATGAATCTTCTACCCTGAGTCTCAGTGTCCACGCTGACTTCCAGGCAATCTCCCAGCATCCAGTCTCATAACTCTACAGACACCTCAACCGCACGCCTTAGCTTGTATTTCCAATATGAGACTCTGAACTCTTCCAGACTTATTCCTCTTTTTCTCCAACACTGAGCACAGTTTCACAATGCCGGCATAAGCAAAACACTCAATAACAGCAAAAATCATTTCCCCAGTAAGAACACGGATTTTTTTTAAAGGACAGATGCAGGCAGCAATGAAGGTGAGCAGAGGCAGGAAGGCAGGAAGAGAGGAGGAAGCAGCGCTTCATTTCTTGTATTTAGTTGTTCATCTTGGTTGTTTCCCTGGCCCTGGGACATAAACAGGGACCCCTGGGATGTATGTAGATTGCACCAGGGTGCAGGTAGTTGACAAAGCACTACTCCATCAGGGCGCGCTGAACATGGATTTCTTGAGACAACAGCATGCTTATCTCCTCTGCATTGTCCACCACAGCGCTCAGCAAAATGCGATGCCCAGAGTTGGGCAGTCAGCCCGAGTGAGAAGCTGAATGAGAGTATTTCTGTGGAGTCCCTACCTATACACAATCAGCCCAGAGACCTGGCAAAACAGAAGCAGAAATACAGACAGCAATCCTGCTATTTTAGCAAACTCCTGGCCAAACAAAGGATAATTGTCTACCTGTGCCTACATTTTGGAGAAGGATCAAATCCCTACTCACCTGTGACAAATCTGTTATCAACCCAGAAACCATTGTTTCCTCCCCCGTGTCTCTTTCAGGAGTCAGGCATTGACAGTGGAGCTCAGGGAGAAGGCATCAAGAGACTCCAGGTATCCCACATGCCACAGTCACAAATGTGGCTACTGCCATACACACTAATTTTGAGCTCCTTCTCCATCTTACATTGCTGTCATAAGAATTCATGATAGGAGCACTTTGAACCTTGCTGCCTATGAGAATGAGATTAATGATTTAAGCTTGAGAATGTAGCTTGCGTGGTTAACCTCATTTCCCTTTGGTCCAATGGAAACTGGAGTTTCATCACCAATCATCAACCAATAGTAATGTGACCTAAACCATTTACTACCTCATGGCACAGACCAAGCTACACATGGGAAAGTCTCTTAAAATATAAAGTGCTCTTATATTCAAATTAATTTTAAGTGCCATTTACTGAGGACCCACTCACTATGTGCTGGACATCATCTTGAGAACTTTACCTGCATGGCTGCGTGTGTCAATCTAACTCATATAATTCTGCCAAATATATATTATTCCTCCCACTTAAGAGCTGAGGAAACAGGCATAAAAATGATGATTGATGTAAGATAGACAGGGTTATCAACGTATGCAGTGGGAAAATGACTGAGTCAGGATTTAAATGTAGGTCTGTCTCCAAAGCTTAATACCTTAAAGTTACTACATTTCTACTGAAGGAAACAAAGTATTGAAATTGTTGGGGATTTTGTTGTTCATTAACATACATGGGAGAAGATTATACAAACTTGACAATTCAGGGGTGGTGTATGGACCTGGTGCATGACCTGGAAGCATATTAGACATGAAAAATCTTCAGACCCAACCCAGACCCCCTGAGTGAAAACGGGTATTAGCTTAAGCGAGGTCCTAAGGGAATGGTTAAAGTGGAAAAACACTGGGTTAGAACTCTGCTGGGCACCACAAAGTACTACCAGATGGTTCTAGTCCATTCAGATACCCTCGCGCTCCCCCTTCTGGCAAAACTCCTACATTGCAGACTCCACTATCTGCATTGAGGCCCTGGCCTCTAGCTCCTTCATTCATTAAATACATTCAGTCATTTATTCAGAAATTGCTACATAGAAGCACTAAAGATTCACCAGTGAACAAATGAAAACCACATCACATATGTGAAACTTACATTCTAGTGGTGGAAGGCAGAACTAAAACTAATAATACATTATTTAGCAGGTGAGAGTAAGCTATGCTGTGACAATAAAGCAGGTGGAAGGAGCCTGCCAAAGACATGTGCATACCCAAGTGTTTTTTTATTGAGGCAAAACTGATTCTAAGCCAGATAAGATAAGCAATTATGTTTCTGAGCAACAGACAAACAACTATTTCATGGAGTACTATGAATTGAGACCTGGATTGCTCAAAAATTATTGAAACTCCAAAGCATTCAGAAGAACTAGAATGTGATGGTTTTGCAAACTCTCAGGAAAGATTTCTAATGTTGGTCTCTTTTAATGACCCCAAGTAGGATGCCCTGGAGTCAAATCATTCTTGGCCTTCTGCATCTTAAACCTGGCAGAGGGCAGAACAGGGGTCTCCTGTCCTGCTTCTCCACCTCCCAAAATGAAAAGAAAAATGTCTACAGTTCCCATACCAAAAATATATTTTACTGTCAACCCTCCAATGCACACTGCAGTCTTATCAAGAGAAAAAGCATCAGACAAACCCAGACTGGGGGACATTCTACCTGATACCTGGCCAGAACTCCTCAAGACTATCAAGGTCATGGAAAACAATGCCAGGGGAGATAAGGGGTCATAAAATTAAATGCATTGTGGTACCTCAGCTGGATTCTAGAAAAGCAAAGGGACATTCATGGGGGGGAAACTGGTGAAATCCAAATAAAGCCTGGAGATTTCATTAATAGCAATGTGTCATTGTTGGTTTCCTCATTTTTTGAAAAGAAGGTGCAGGCAGGAATGAAGAGAGAGGACGAAGAAACATTTTTATTTATTTGTGCACACTGGTTGTTTCCACCTGGAACTGGGACTTGAATCCAGGAGAATGTGGCCTGCACTCTTTCGAAGGCAATTAACCTAAATGCTGCTCCATCAGGGCACATCAGTTTCATCATTTTTGATAAGTATACCATGGAAATATAAGATCCTAATAATCAGAATAATTGGGCTTAGGACATAGAGAAACTATCTTTTCAACTCTTATGTACATTTAAAATTTTTAAATTAAATTTGTTCAAATAAACCTTAGTTCAAAAATGCAAAAGACTGATACTTGCTGAATCTAGGTGGTAAGTACAAGTTGAGTCATTAGACTATTTTCTCCACTTAATAAAAATATCCATAATAGAACATTTGGAGAAAAAGCAGATTCTGAGTCTTTGAAATATTTATTAAGGTAAACATGTAGCAAAACCAATTAAGATAAAAGAAAGAAAAATCAACTCAAAATAGAATGGAGGCATGCCCTGGTGGCTTAGTGGTTAAGTCTGAGGCCTATGGCCAGCATGGTCCACATAGATCCCAAGGACCCAAGTTCGTGACTGGGGCCAGGGGAAACAACCAAGATGAATAACTGAAAAAAAAAAATGCTGCTTTCTCTTCTCTCTTCCTGCCTGCCTTCATTCCTCCCTAACCCTTCCTTTAAAAGGAAATGGAAAAGCGGGTGGGGGGGTGGATAATTACAAAGATAACAGTTACTTTAAAAGACAGAATATAGTAAATAATTATACATCCATTCAACACCTAGTTGATCTCAGTTCCACTGAGTCTGCTGAATCAGGATCTGAATCAGGATCTCAATCTTAGCATCAATAAACATGGAATGAAAAACAGTATGTCTGTCAACAGAAATATATGGCAACAGCACTACCTATGAAGCACAACCAAAAAACACTAACCTCAATCAAATCCAGCATCTATATCAAACTCAGAGTTACAGGAAATATCAAGAAAGGAAAAACAAATTAAAAGACACCATTATGAAAACATCAGCTGAATCTAAGTTAGGGAATATTCTACAGGGAAATGAGCAGAATTCTCCACCAAATCACTGAATTAAAAAAAGGGAACTGTTATCACTTGAGACTTAGCAGCCAAATACAAGGTATGAACCTTTTTCTATACCCCATTCTTTCTCCCCCTGAATTATTTTGAAGCAAATCTCAGACATCCTATCATTTCTTCTTAAATATGTTTACTGTTACTCCCTCAAATAAGAACATCTTTGCATCCAGTTCCAAGATGGCAGACTGTTAAGACTGCAAGCTCTTCTCTCCCCACAGCACAACTAAGAAAAACACTTATTTGGACAACCACAATCTTTGAAAAGAAACGGGACTGACACGTCCACAAAGAGAGGAGACATATGTCTCCATGAAAGGTAAGAGAAGCCAATCTGTCTCTACACCACGCCACCCGCATTAGAGACTCTCCCTGAACTGTGGGGCTTTCTCCTGCAGCAAGCACGCCCATATCTGGGAACTGGCTTTCAGTCACTGCACTGGGAACCTCAGTGAGGGGCGGAAAGAGGACTAGCTTCTCTGTGAACTGAGATGCCACTTCCTTACAGTGCTGGTACTGGAGGCCACCATTTCAGGAAAGGCCCCAAAGTGGAAAGCACCCACTCTCTCCACCAGTCACACCCTGTTGCGTATCGCTGGCACTTAACATGTGCCTTTCTGCAGGCAGCCAGAGACCAAGAGTCAGGTCAAGCAGCACCTGAGTGGATAGTTGACTGTTTCCCAGCAAGGAGCATTCCATTCTAACCCTCTCACAGGGAAAATAATTAGAAGGGATCCGTCAAAGAGCAACTTGTGCAGGCCTTTGGCTTCAGCAAAATAGCTTCCTAACTGCTTAATACCTCCTGAAATTCCACCCCCAGTCCTCTGGGCATGTTTATTGTCCCCTGCTGGAACTGCCACTCCTCTGGGTGACTGAGGGACTTTCACAAGCGTGGGTATTCCACTAACAACAGCTCCGGGCTCTCTCTTTTCTGGGTTGTGTTGGTACTGTGGCTTGCTTGAGAACCGAGCCTGCAACTCTTGGGTCTCTCTCTGTGGACTTTGTGGTTCATGCCTGTAATTCTAGGTAAAATCCTTGTGTTCCCTATACCAACTCCAACACTGTACACTGAACTTGCAGGCCTCAATACAGGGCTCACCTTAGACCCTCAACAAATCCAAGGAGTGTTGAGATCACACAACTAAAGGAAGTCCAGCTTTCCAAACCAACACTCAATGCCCTAACACAAGACCTTGACATCAGGGAAGCTTAATCCATAGAAATCTACACAGAATACAAAACAGATCAAAGAGACAGAAAAATTTATGTGAAATGATGGACCTAAACAAAACCTTGGGAAAATCTGAATGAAACAAATTTAAAGTAAACTACCTGATGAAGACTTTAAAGTAACAGCCTTTTTTCCCATCTGATTAAGGGGTTTTTTACTAGTTATCTCCTAAGGAGGCGATTAAGGATTGCTGAAAGTTTATATTCAGAAGCTTCCATTTGCACATTCCCAGGGCTCACCCAGTACTTCTAGCCCCATGTCTGCTAAGGTCCCTTGGCACCTGCGCAGTCCTGGGCCCACTACACAGCATCTCCCGAGCATAAAGCAACAGATTTAATGATACTCACTGAAATCAGAATAATAATGGAGGGAAGAAAGAGAACTACAACAAAGAGAGAAAATAAGAGGCAGTTCCACAAAGAATTCATAGAGCTTAAGAACACAGTAGAGAGGTCCATCAATAGTCTGGAAGAAGCCTCCAATAGAATCAGCAAGCTAGAGGTTAGGGCAGTGGCATGCAAGACAGCAGACCAGCAAAGAGGAAAAATGAGAAGAAACAAAGACAGCACACAAGATCTATGGGAGAACATTAAGAGGAACAACATTCATATCATAGGGGCCCTAGAAGGAGAAGCGAGAGACAGGAGGGGGCAGAAACTATATTTGAAGAAATAATAGCAGAGAATTTCCCTAACCTAAGGAAGGAAACAGAACTCCAGACCCAGGAAGCTCAGAGTTCCAAACAAAGAAACCCAAATAGACACAGTCATTAAAACCCAAGACACAGTCATTAAAATATCAGAAATGCAAGATAAAGAGAGAATCTTGAAAGCAGCTAGAGAAAAACAAGTTACAAAGGAGACCCCATAAGACTATCAAGAGATTTCTCAGCTGAAACTCTACAGGCCATACGGGAATGACATGATATACTCGAAGTGCTGAAAGAAAAGGACTTTCAGCCAAGGACACTCTACCATGCTACATTATCACTTAGAATTGAAGGAATGACAAAGAGCTTTCCAGACAAACAAAAGTTAAAGGGATTCATTGCCAAGAAACCAACTTTACGCAAAACAGCAAAGAAAGTTCCATAAAATGAAAAGAAACACCACTTAAAAGTAGCAAGACATCAAAAATATAGAACATAGGGAGGAGGAGAGTAAAAATACACATTGTTAGAATGAGCTCAAGACTAACTTGCTTTCAAGTAAAAACAGATTATAAGATAGAAACTTTTATGTAAACCCCAGGGTAACCTCAAAACATAACTCCATGGCAAAAACAAAGAAGAAAATAAAAAGGAAACCACACACAACATAACTGCTTTCAATTCACCCAAGAAGAGGAAGAGAACAAAGGTGCTGTCTGCAACAACACCCAGAAAACAGTGAACAAAAGAGCAACAAAACAGTTCCATAGCAACAATCCCTCTAAATGTTAATGGGTTGAACTCGCCAAGCAAAAGGCACAGAGTGCAATAAAAAATTAAATACAAATAAATTAAAAATGAAAATATAAAAACCAACTCTTGGATACTTGCAGTAGAACTGAGGTTACAGTAGGGCATGGGAGGGTGAAGGGGACAAGTGCCCCCTGGACACTGGGGAAGAACACTTGGCGATTTGGTGGAGGGCAGGGTGTGTTGACATATATCTTAGGAAGCAGGAAACTGCATATATGAGGAACTTACACATATGAATTTATTTTAATGTGTAAAATCAAAATTACTGCAATAAAATTTGTAATAAAATAAAAATAAATAAAACAAAAGGCACGAACTGTCTGAATGGATTAAAAAATATAACCCAGCTTTCTGCTGCATACGGGAAAGTCATCTACATTTGAAAGATAAACAGAGGCTCAAAGTCAATGGTTGGAAGACAACCCTACAGTCAAATGGTAACCAAAAAAAAAAAAAAGTAGGGACAGGATACTTAAATCAAATGAAATAGAATTCTAACTAAAGAAGGTAATAGAAGACAAGAATGGGTATTATATAATGATTAAAGGATCAATTCAACAAGAAGACATAATTCATATTAATCTATATCACCAAGCGAAGGAGCACTGAAATACAGAGAAGCGATTATTAACAGAACTAAAGAGAGACATACAGCAATACAGAATGTCTAAGTATGGGTTTGATGGCAATTGGAAATAAAAATTTTGCACAATTATTTTTGAAAGATGTACATTTGATAGACACCTATTTTTAGACTAATGTGAAAGGAATCTTTTTTACTGCTCATTATAAATAAACACAGATCCATAATATATCAAATAATCTAATAAGGAAAAAAACAAATCAAAACAAAACCAAAAAATCCACTTTTAAAAAACATCACTTCCCCTCCATGTTCCTACCTACACTGGAAGTTGGCCTGAATGGGAATCAATCCTCACAAGGTAGCTTCAAGGGTTCTGGCACATCCTCCACAGCTGGGGAGCTGTGAGACTCACAACCATTTATTCCAGCAATACAGACTCAGTATGGACTGTGAAAGCAACAGAAATGAAGTGCAAACCATATAGTCCAAAGGAATAAACTCGTGGAAGTTTCCAGCACAGTGTTCATAAAACCACTTTTGCAGCACCACATTTCTTTTCATTATCTATAGGAAACGGCGACGTGAACTTCTATTTTCACATAATATAAATAATTGTGCCCTGTAAGGAGTACAATGATGACACTGATTTACAAAAAAAAAAAAAAAAAAAAAATTTAGTGAAAAATATTGTTAATGGTGTGCCCTGGTGGCCTAGCGGATAAACCCACCGGATATGGTCCAGATACATCCCAAGAACCCAGGTTGGAGACCTGGAGCAAGATGAACAACTAAATAAGACAGATGAACATTTATTTTTCCTCTCTCTTCCTGCCTACCTACTCACCTTTTTTCAAACCTTTGTTTTTTGAAGGGAAGGTACAGGCAGGAATGAAGGTAAGTAGGCAAACAGGAAGGAAGGAAGAGCTTTATTTATTTTTTTCATTTACTTGTTCACCCTGGCCCCGAGTCTTGAACCCTGGACCTTGGGATGTATGTGGGGCTGCTCCGAGGTGTACTAGACCACTAGGCCACGAGGGTGCACCCCTACCTAGTCACCTTTATTCCTGACTACACCTTTTCTTTAAAAAATAATTTATGTAAAAAATGGTTAGAAGGTAATAAATACAAAAGAGGAAAAAAGGAGGACAAATAGATAGTGACTGATTTTCTCCTGTTTTGAAATAGGGATAACAGTGCTTACTTCAAAGAGTGATTGCGTAAATTAAGACAGATGAGACACATGGGGCAGTGTCTGTCACTTAGTAAGAGTTTAAGAAACTTTAGTTGCCAGTCCTTCAATGTACAGATGAAGAAACTGGCATCTGGACAAACTAAGGAATCTGCCCAACTGTTACAATCAAGAGTCAGGCCAAGAATGCCGCTTATCTCCTCACCCCCACCCAAAGAACTTCATATTGGGCCTAGAAAACAGGGTAAGACAATAGCCCCATAGACCATTTCTAAGTTTGGATACCGGGACCTGAATATGGAATCGCCACAAATAAACAATTATAGCACAAAAGAATCTTTTCAATCTGGTCTCCCTGAAGACACTCATAACCTATTAGCTCGACCCTGTGACAACTCCCTGAAAACGACCCAGACAACTCCCTGTGACATCTTACATAATGCTCACATACAGTGCTGTTTACTGCCTTCCATAATGGATAAAGAAGGCGTTTTGAACATGGCTTTATAAAGTTTATTATTATATTTAGTCGTCTTCAAATTCACTGATAAAATAAGCATTATCTGATGAAATATGCAAACCACTATTATTTTCCCAAAATTCAATACTTTCAGAACTTTAAAACATTTTTAAATGCATTTTAAATGCTGACTGGAGGCGGAGGGAAAACAACCAGTATGAACAACTAAACAGAAATAAGATAAAGTGCTTCTTCCTCCTCTCTCTTCCTCCCTGTTTATTTGCCTTTATTCCTCCTGCACCTTTCCTTTAGAAAACAAAAAAAGCTAAGTAGAACAGTTACTTAAAGAAATCGTCTTATGAATATATGTATGTATATATATATGTATATATTCAGGACAATTTTCTCTATCAGTTCTATAAGATGTCCAAATTATTCCTCAAACCTTTTCACTTAATGACTTCTAGATGTTTGGGCCATAACTATGTAGGAGAAAAACGCATAGCAGACCAAAACTCAAACTTGTTCCTGTGACGTATCAACTCCCCCAAAACTGACTGAAAGAAGTTGGGAAGCAAATGGAGGTTGGCTACAGATATGGAGGACCAATCAACTAAAGTGATTAGCAAATCAAAACTTTTTGAAAACTGTAATTTGCTTCCGGATACAGTGTTTTAGAATAACAAAGTAAGTATTTTTATTTTCTTATTGTAAGACTACATGGATAAGGAAAAACAACAAAGTTTTAGTAGAAGTTACACATTAATACGGAGAGATGATAGTCAAGGCTATGGTCGATAGCCTTGAACCAACATAAGTTCCATAACCTTTCTTAGATAAAATAAACACATCTCAGAGAACAATAAAACTCATGAGAAGAGTTTTTTCTATGCCTGATTGCTGAGTTCAGCTGCCTGAATATGACCATGTACCAGAGCTCACAGCTGCCTTTCCCAGTTCCCAAAGTTCTTGATGCTACTTTTTTACCAATGCTTTTGGCATATGTATTTATGTGATTTTTAAACCAGTAATACATTGACACACTACAAAAAGTGTTTTTGAACTCTACTGTTATGTGCTCACCTCTTCTGCAAAAGATAATCATTCTTTTATGCAATAAAAACAAAAACATATTTTAAAAATAACAACTTTGAAAGTAATCATGTAATATTGTAATATTACCACACCTAAAATGTTTACAATTCCAGATTATCAACAAGTATCCAGTATTCAAATTTCCCTGTCTCATACATTTTTAAAATATAATTTTTGAATCAGGATGCAGATAAGGCTCACACCTTATAATTGGTTGATAAATACCTTAAACGTCCTAATTTATATGTTTCCCATCCATCTCTTTTATCTTTCCTTGCATGCGTTTGTTGACAAAAAGAGATAATCTTGAAGAAGTTCCAAATGAATGCATTTAGAATGAATTTCCAATGCGCCATTGTGTTCTTTCACATGTCTGGTTCTGGTATTGGTGGTTAGAGCTATTGATAAGATTCTGATTCAAATTTTTTATCAAAAATACTTCATAGGTGGTATGACCCATATGCAATTAGGTTGGGATGTCAGAATGTGTGTGTGTGTGTGTTGGCGGATGATTTTAGCAGTAGTTGGTGGTTACTACCCACCGACTCAAAATGTTTTGGAAAATAATGCTATTCTAATTCTATCATACCTTCATTTATTAAAAGAGTGGTTTTATAGAGGAAAATTTTTATCAACTATTTGGTTATCTTGAGTCAATAGTCATATAAAAAGCAGGATAAATGTTTGATACTTGCCCTTTTTAAGTAGCTTTCAAATTAACATGCAATCTCCAAGCACCTACAAATGTGACGTATGAAGCTCTTATATTAACTCTTGATTTGAGCATATTTAAAGTGCTTCCATCCATTACAGTTATCCCTGTTGATGCTCCAATTGTCTCATATTTCTTAAGAGGAAACAAGGCAGGAAGGAAGGAAGGGAGAGGAAGGAGCATTTTATGTATTTGTTCATTTTGGGGTGTTGCCCCCTACCCCCAATTCCAGGTCATGAACCTGGATCCTTGGGCTCCAACTGCCTGCTTAATACCTGAACCACTAGGCAATCCAAATGTCCCACCTTTCGCCAGTGGAAGCTTCTTCAATTGGTTTCTGACTTCTTTTGATTTGAAAACTTCCTTGGTAGCTAGAATAACAAGGTATTCCAACATCATTTTATACCCTTCCTTCCACTGTCCTAAAATCAGTCATTTTGCAAAGGAGGCCTGGTTGCTTCTAGTGTTTAATGATGTATACAGACTTGTATCTGACACTGAATGCTCATTGCTACTGCATTGACCATTGATTGCTTTGAAGTCTTTTCAGTGGACAGAGCTAGGAAATAAGCAGTCTGTAATTATGTAAATGATCAGAGTCCTATTGATACTTCTGGTCCAAATTCAGGTCAACAGGTTTGTAACAGAGGTAAAGGCTTAAGGCAATTTAATTGCAACCTAAACTGCTGGCTTGACTCTAAAAGTAAGACTTTTCTTTTCCTTACCCCAACACATGCTGATTTCTACCACTGGGGAACTGCAAGTAACATCCTTCCCATTAAAGGGTAAATCCTAGGTCATCACTAACCAGTCTCATTGACAAGAACTGGTGCCAACTGGCCAGAGAATGAAAATTTATGAGACCACCACCTAGCAGTGATGCAAGTCTCTGCACTTAGACGTGGACCTTAGTTCCCGGATTTTCCCCTTTAAAGAGCCTCCCCATTCCTTTGAAAGATTCGTGGGATTTGAGTCTGCTGCTCTCCTCCTCTGCTGGCAAATACATTTTCTATTTCCTTTTCTTCAATACTTATTATTTAATCCGGCATCAAGGACAGACATCAAGCTTTCGGTTACAGGTTTTTACACATCTTTTCAATCTTATTATCTGTGTTGAATAGTGGCCCCCAAAGTATATGTCTACCTAGAACCTCAGAATTTAACATTATTTTTGAATAAGGGTCTTTGAAGATGTAATTAAGATCATTATCTGGAGATGAAATCATCCTAGATTAGAGAGGGCCCTAAATCTAATGATAGGTTACTTAAAGAGACAGAAAGGGAGAAGATATACAGAGATACAAGTGAGGATGCCATGTGAAGCCTGAGGCAGAGACTGGAGTGGTGTATCTCCAAATCAAAGAATATCAACTCTGACAGTCACCGAAAGCTGGGAAAGAGGCAGAGAATGAAATTTCCAACACAGAATCCACAAAGAACCAACCAACTCTGCTGACAATTTAATTTTGGACTTATGCCCTCAAGAACTGTGAGACAGTAAGTTTCTGTTGTTTTAAGCCATCAACTTTGTGGTAATTTGTTTGCTAATGTATTATGTGTCTTTTTCCTCCCAACTAACATCAGCACACACCTTGCATTAGACCACAATGCATGCAGTAGTCTCAAAATAACTATACCAACACTACTACTGAAAATATTACGAATAGAAATAGTCTGAAATTTTGAAGAGTGTTTTTGTTTGGTTAGGATATGCTCCAACTGGTCATCGGCCTTAAGAGAGGTCTTTGGGGACTCAACTTCAGCAGCAAGAAAAGCAAAACTAAAAATAAACAAATGGGATTACATCAAGCTAAAAAGCGTCTGCACAGAGAAAGAAATCATCACGGAAATACAAAGATATCCTACTGACTGAGAGAGGACATTTGCACATCATACATCTGAAAAGGTCTTAATAGCCAAAAAATTATAAAGAACTCATACAACTCAACAATAGAAAAACAAACAACCCGATAAAAAAAAAATGGGCAGAAGATCTGAATAGACACTTCTCCAAAGAAGACACACAAATGGGCAACAGGCACATAAAAGGATGTTCTACCTCTCGTCTTTAGGGAAATGCAAATCAAAACAATGAAATGGGTGCACCCTGGTGGCCTAGCAGTCTAGTACACCTGAGAGTAGTCCCACATACATCCCAAGGTCCCAGGTTTAAGACCCAGGGCTGGGGGCACAGCCAATGTGAACAATTAAATAAAAATAGATAAAATGCTCTTCCTCCTCTCTCTAAAAAACAACAGCAATGAACTACCACCTCACACCTGTGGGAATGGTTTTTCACCAAAAGACTGGAAAAAAGCAAAAGTTGACAAAAATGCAGAGAAAAGGGAACCCTTTCATCCTACTGGTAGATTTGTAAATTGCTGTAAACCTTTATGGAATGCAATATTCAGACTCCTCAAAAAATTCAGAATGGAAATCCCATATGATCCCCTCATCCTACTTCTAGGTATTTACAAACAAACAAACAAACAAACAAACAAACATTAACTTGCTGAGCATATTCACCCACTGTGCTTATTGAAGCATTATTTACAATAGCCAAGAATTGAAAACTACCTAAATGCCCATCGTCAGATGAATGGATAAAGATGTGGTGTATATACACAACATATATATACAATGGAATATATACTCAGCCCTAAATAAGAAGAAATCCTGTCTTTTGTGACCTGTATAGAACTAGAGGCGATTATATGAAGTGAAATAAGTCAGAAGGAGAAAGACAAATACCAGATGATCTCACTCATATGTGGCATATAAAAAAATTAAGAAAAATAATAGGCTATACCCATCTCGGTTTGCATAATTATACTCTATGATGCTCTCACAATGTGGAAATCACCTAATGATGAGTTTTTCAGAACATGTCCCCATTGTTAAGCAACACATGACAATAGATACTGATTTTCTTTATGCATTCATCTGTTGATGAACACTTAGGTTGTTTCCATGTCTTTGCTATTATAAAGAATTCTGTAATGAAGCTGGGAGTGCAGATATCTTTCTCAAGTAAGTGATTTCATTTCCTTCAGATAGATCCCCAGAAGTGGAATAACTGAATCTTATGGTAATTCTATACTTGATTTTCTGAGGAACTTCCATACTGTTTTCCATAGTGGCTGCACCAATTTACATTCCCATCAACAGTATACAAAGATTCCCTTTTCTCCATATCCTCTCTAATACTTATTATTTATTATCTTTTGATATACAGCTATCGCTGTTCTAACAGGTGTGAGGTGCTAATTCATTGAGGTTTTGATTTGCTTTTCCCAGATTGTTAGTGATGTTGAGTTCCTTTTCATGTACCCATTAGCCATTTATATGTCTACTGTGAGAAAATGTCTTTTATGTTCCTCTGCTCATTTTTTAATTGGATTATTGTTTGTTTGGCTTTTTTGCTATTGCATTGAGTTATTTTTATTTAAAGGACAGACTTTTTAAAAGTAATTTTGATGAATTCCTAATTTTTTACAGCGCTTAGTTTCAAATATAACTAAAAAGGTAACTCAATAGGTATACCCTGGTAGAGTAGTGGCTGGGTCCACCGCCTACAGCTGGCGTAGTCCACATACATCCTGGGTTCCTGTCCCAGGGCCAGGGGGAACAACCAAGATAAACAACTAAAGAAAATAAATAAAATGCTTCTTCCTTCTTTCTCTTCCTGCCTTCCTGTCTACTCACCTTCATTCTTACCTGCAAGTTTCCTTTAAAAATAAAATAACACAAAGAAGTATTTGTATATAAATCACTACATATGACAAAATAACAAAAAAGAAAACAATGTACAATTGATTTGTAAGACCATAAATTGAGATATTATCTAGAATTTACATTGTCCATCAAGGTATTTTTTAACTTAGACTTGTTGAATAAATACAATATTTAAGGAAAACAGACAAGATTCTAAAATCAGACTTCTCTGAATTAAAAATATTCTAAAATGGATAAGAAAAAAATCTGAACCATATAATTGTGATCACAGGAACAGCATTTACCTGCTATAAACATAATACTTATTTTCACTCTGTGTTACTAGGAGAATCATTTTAACTAAATAATCTTAGAAAATATCAATTTAGGCATGCCCTGATGGAGTAACAGTTAGGTCAATCACCTCCAAAGAAGTGCAGACCACATACCCCTGGGTTGGAGTCCCAGGTCTGGGGGGAAACAACCAGTGTGAACAACTAAATAAAGAATAAAGTTGATTTTTTTTCTCTTCTCTCTGCCTGACTGCTTGCCTAGTCACCTTCATTCTGCCTGCATCTTTCCTTTAAAAAAATCTATAATTTTAACATGAAAATCTTAAAAATTTCAGAACATACTATAATGTGACTATTCTTCTAGCTGATTATATAAAAATGAAACTAAAAATTATTTCTGTTACCTAGCCTAAGTGTTTTATAAATAAGTAGCACAGGAAGCTTAAAGTAATGTTTAATTTCTTCATGTAAGTATGAATATCTTTTAATATCTTTTAATATATCTTTTAATATCTTTTAAACAGCACATGACTGAGTGTGTCAAGTTACATGTTAACTTCAGATGTTCATAGAAAGGCAATATTTCATCTCCTATGAGAGATGTTAAAGAAGAAATACATTTCCTTGCTTAGAAGTGAGAAAAGAATGTTAAATAGAAGTAACATGTGAAAAGAAGACAAACTAGTCCCTGAAACATACATCATTAATAAGAGAGAGTAATAACATTGCTCATTTATTGATGCTTTAATCCATTATCTTCCATTATTAGTAGTAATACAACATCATTTCATTCTTTTTTTTTAAAGGAAGGTGCACGCAGGAATGAAGGTGAGTAGGCAGGCAGGCAGGATGCGAGATTTGGAAGAAACACTTTATTTTTTATTTAGTTGTTCATATTGGTTGGTCCCCCTGGCCCTGGGTCTTGAACCTGGGACCTTGGGATGCATGTGGGACTCCTCCCAGGTGTACTGGACTGCTAGGCCACCAGGGTGCACCCAACATCACTTCATTCTCATGTATCACAATCATCACACACATACACCACATATAAAAATACAGACACAGCATGATGACTAACTATTTTTGGAACAAATCAAGACTTTAAGTCACAGCATGCATAAATTATTTGTATCTAAGCTGTTCGTTTATACTGGTACAAAATTTCATGAAATGTAGTTGAAAGAAAAGATAGATTTCTGAAATGACTAAGCAAGGATTCTGGCAAATCCTCTTTCCAAAAAGCAATTACAGAAGTGGAGAAAATGTCAACACAGTCAACACACAATGACTCTGAAAACTGACCAAAGTCATGCAACAAATTGAGACATACTTATTCAAGAAAATATATTGAATCTCAGTGAGAACCTGTTTTGTTCTCACTGTTTTGTATCTGTTTTGTTTGAACTCAGAGCTGTTCCTGTCTCCTACAGCTCTGAGACACAGAAATTTCACCAAGAAAGAACATGTTCAAATGATAAGATCTGCAGGATGGGGCTAAACTAATTTAAAGCATAGTGAGGAAAAATCCATTCTCAAGGGTATTCTCAAAAACGATAGTGATCTCAGTGCCTAATAATCAGGAAAGGCCAACTTCATAGCTAGTCTAGGATCTATTTATTGCTTGAGGCAAGCAATGAACCAAAGATCAATCATCAATTTAACAGGGAAATCCAGGGAATGAAATAGACAAGGCCTTGATAAGATCCTATTTATCCCCAGTGACCTGGAAGACTGTGCACATGAGTAAATATGCATGAATGTTCAGTATAAATTGGAGAGGGCCCTATCATACTACTCAAACCTGGCTGAACATAAAACATTAAGAATACAGAGAGCAAAAACCAGGAGACACTTGGAAAATGGTTTTACTTTAAATGTATTCCTCAGGCTACACACAGATCTATCAACAAAGGGTAGATACCTTACTGCCTTAAGATGCTTAAAAACAATCTCTGGCCAATCTTTTAGCTAATACTAAATTGCACTGATTCAGGTGCCACCCCCAACAAAGCCAGGCTTGAAAAATAAAAACAGGCATGCTCTTGTGATTCAGGTGGGTGAGACACTAATATGCAGATGTGTATAACCAAAGGACCTCAGTTTGAGATTCAGGGCTGAAATGACAAGACAAAATGAACAACTAAATAAAAATGTTTCTTCCTTCCTTAGGCGCTTCTTCCTTCTCTCTTTAAAAAAAAAAATGAAATGAAAGCGATTTTTATCAAAATTGAGCAGAAACAAAGGCAGTCAGACACTGTTAGGAAACAGATTCCTTAGAATTAGCCCACGCCAGTCACAAAGCAAACAAAAACACCCCTAGAAGATGGAGGGACCGGAATTCAAGGTTGCTACAATATGTTATTTAAAATGCCCTGTTTTTACCCCAATGCCAAATAACAAGGCACATAAAAAAAACAGAAACATGTGACCTATACACATGAAAAGGAGAAAAACACTTGATAGAAACTATGAAGGGCTTATATGTTGCATTTAGTTGAAAAGACTTCACAAATCAGCTACTATAAGCCATAGAAATCATATTTTAAAATTAAAGGTATATATGATGACAATTCATCAGATAAAATCAATGAGAAAAGAAAAATTATTTTTAAAAGTAGAAAAAAGAAAACTTTCACTATAGGATTTTAAAAGCAGATTTGAGCTGGTGGAAAAAAATAATCAGCAAATTTGAAGATCGATCAATAGAGCCTCAAAGTGTACCAACATTCCTGTAACAGGAGTCCTAGAAAGAAAAAAAAAACAGAACAGAAAAAATATTCGAAAAATAATGTCCACACACTTGTCAAATTTGATGATAAACATTAACCTCCTCATCCAACCAGCTCGACCAATTCCATGTAGGTTAAAAACAAACAAATCCATACCTAAATATATCATAGTTAAAATTGTTGGAAGACAAAAAACCTGGGTATTGAGAGAATATAACATCACATGAAGAAAGAACCACAATAAGATTTAAATTGATATGCTATCAGAAACAATGCAGGGCAGAAAGCAGTGAGATAACATTCAAATTGCTGAAGGAAAACCACAGTCTATGTCCATCAAATATAAGCTTCAAAAGTGAAGGCAAAATATCTCCAACCACTCAGGCCACTGTGGTCTCAGAGAAGACTGAGAAGGACTCTGGGATGTTTATGCTTGTACTGCAGTAACGAAGTCACACACCTCTGCGATCCCAACAGACACCTAGATGTCACATATGGAACCTGGACTTCTATATCCCAAAGCAATAAGGATCCTACCCACTGGTGTCAGTGGAGGTCACAGGGGAAGCAGCAATAAGACCCTGACCTCTTCCCAGCCAGGACAGGACCATCAGAGGCCTAGTGGGTAGTAATTACTCACATGTCCACTCTGTAGTAATGAGGCATCCCCCAGGGTATCAACAGAGGCTGTCTGGGGAACCAGGACTGTGAACCCCACCTGATATAAAGAGGCAATACTCCCTTTTTGCCATTAGCACAGTGTCTCATAACATAATACCCCAATGTGAGAGCTACAGTGGAAAATCACATAAGAATGAGGGAACTCTAAAGGTGAATAAGAAAAAATGATCAACAAACACCAACACCAAGATGACACAGATCAAATGCTTCATAAAATACCATCATAAAAACATCCAATAAGCAATTATGAACCTATTTAGGACATATTTTTTTAAATAGAGAATCAAAGTAAAAAATACAACGAAAAACCAAAAGAAAAGTTTAGAACTGAAAAATAAAACAAATGAATTCAAAGACTCAATGGAGGTATACTCCTGTGACTCCGGTGACTGAGGCAGCTAAGGTACAGGCGGTGTACAGCCTACAGACTGAGGTTAGAGACTTGGGACTAGCAGCAAAAAAGAATCTCAATGAATTGATTCAAAATCGAATGGAGAGAGCAGAGAAAAGAATCAGTGAACTCCCAAGTAACACAGTAAAAACTGCCCAGTCTGAACAAAAGAGATTGGAAAAACTATGAATAGAGCCTCGGGGACCAGTAGAACAATAATTCCAACATTTCTGTCATGGCAAGTTCTGGAAGTAGAGGAGAAAGTGAGTAGTGGTGGAAAGTATTCAAAGAAAGAATGTCTGTAATTTTTCCAAATATAGCAAAAAAAACCCAAAAACCCACACACAACAACACATAAATCTATACATTCAAGAACCTAAGCAAATGCTAAATAGGATAAACCTAAAGAAACCCACATCAAGAGACATCATATTCAAGGTTCTGAAAACTAAACACAGATAAAAGTTATTCAAAATAGGGAGAGAGAACATTATCTAAGTAGGGAAACATTTTGGATGACATCAGAAAACACGGAGATCAGAAGGAATTGGCATAATATTTTGCCAGGGATGAAATAAAAGAAATTTTAACCAAGAAAGAATGGCTAAAGGAAATCCTTGTAACAGAAATACAATGATAAAAGAATGGCTCATTTGGTGGCTCAGGCACTAAACTGGCAGCTGGGGCATATACCATGTAAAGCCCAAGGACCCAGGGTCAGAGGGAACAACAAAAATAACAAATAAATTAATAAAAATATTTATTCATCCTCTTGCTTCCTTCCTGCTTCCTGCCTGCCTTTCTCTTTAAAAAAGGGAATCTTGGACCATCAGAAAAGAAAACAACTGAAGGAGTAAAAATAAAAGTAAATAAAATAGATTTTATTTCTCCTCTCAAGTTTTCTAACTTGTGCTTGATGGTTGAATCAAAAATTATAACATTGTTTGATGTGGTTTTTCAATGTATGTGGAGGTAATGTTTCAGATTTGATATTCAATATTATAAAGGGGATGTATAAAGGAACTTAACAAGAGCTAAGGAATTTACATTTGCCTATTGGTATATGGATAAACAAAATGTGGTATATACACACAATGAAATATTATTGAGTCATGAAAAGGAGTAAACTACTGACAACTATTACAACATGGATGAATGAACCTTGAAAACATTATGTGGCTGACACAAAAGGCCATATAATGTATTATGCCACCTATATGAAATGTCCATAACACAAATGTCTATAGAGACAGAAAATAGATTTGCAGTTGCTTAAAATTGCAGTAGACTGAGGAGTGGGCACAGGATTTCAATCTGAAGAGATGAAAATGTTCTAATACTATGTTATGGTGATATTAGTGAATGTACTAAAAACACTTGAATTGTATACTTCAAATGTGTGAAGCTTATGGTATGTGAATTATATTTCAAGAAGGTAGCTTTTAAAAACAGATCCTTGGTGTTCCCTGGTGTTCTAGTGGTCTAGTACACCTTGGAGCAGTCCCACATACAATCCCAACATCCCAGGTTCAAGACCTGGGCCTGGGGGAACAACCAATCTGAACAATTAATAAAGAATAAATAATGTGCTTCCTCCTCTTCTCTCTTCCTGCTTGCCTGCTCACCTTCATTCTTGCCTTCATCTTTCTTTAAAACAAATCATAATCTTTTCAACAAATGATGTTGGGAAAACTGAACAGTCATATGCAAAAGGATGAATCTAGACTACTCTCTAACACCACCCACAAAGTTAATTCAAAATGGGTTAGATATTGGATGTAAGACCTGATGAAATCATAAAATGCTTAGAAGAAAACATAGGCTATATGCTCCATTACATCATCCTTAGAGAGGTGTTTGGGTATTCAACACCAGGAGCAAGGGAAACAAAACCAAAAATAAACAAATGGAAATTCCACATCAAGCTAAAAGTCTTCTGCACAGCAAAAGAAACTATTACCAAAATGAAAAGACATGCTTCTGACTGCAAGAAGATAATTTACACATCATACATCTGACAAGGGCTTTATACCCAAAATATATAAAGAACCCATACAACTCAACATCAGAAAAACAAACAACTCAATCAAAAAATGGGCAGAAAGTTGAAATAGACATTTTTCCAAAGAAGGCAATAGACACATGAAAAGACGTTCCTCCTCTCTTGCGATCAGGGAAATTAAAACAATGAAATGTCACCTCACACCTGTGAGAATGGCTATTATCCAAAAGACTGGAAACAAACAACACTGGCAAAGATGCAAAAAAAAAAGGGGAAACCCTTACACTGCTGGTGGGTGTAAGATGGTGCAACCTTTATGGAAAGCAGTGGGGAGACACCTCAAAAACTCAGAATGGAAATCTCACATGATCCCACCATCCTACTTCTAGGTTGTTAGATTCTTTTGGCTGCCAACCCAAAGAAAGAAACAAAGTTTCAAAGAGAATTTAAGATTTATTAAGATATGGACAGGCAGGCCATGTTCAAAACGAAAATGGCAATTTTTCTTAGCAAGAGCAAGTTCTTATATGGTCCTGGGGTAGTAAAGTTTAAGATCTGGACAGTTTCAGTAAAAGTTCAGTTCTCAGGGTTCTGGTGACCGTAGATTATTCCAAATAGCATTGTTTGCTTCTGCATTCTGAATGACAGCGTCAGCAGGGCAGCTGCAAGAGAACTGTTTCCATGACAGGAACACAGCAGAGTCTGCTGACAGATGTTGATTTCTGCAAGGTTTTAGATTCCAGGCTTTTTTTTCTTTCTTTTTAAGGGGCATGGGTATTAGGGTTGTTGGGGTACTAGGATTGTTGAGGGGCAAGGGTCTCTTTCTGTAACTGCTTCCTGCTTATGAGGAGTGTTGAAATGTTCCTAAGGAGGTGAGACCTGAGGAATGGTAGTGTAATAGGTTGTTGATTGTAAAAGCATTATCTCACCTATGGATTTATTAGTAATGGCCTGGATATGGCTCTGTAGGAATGAGGAGAGGGCATGTAAAATGTAGGGACTAAAAAGAAGAGCAAGAAAGAGTATGAGTAGGTAGATGCAGACAAATGAAAAAAAAAAAAAAAAAAACTATTGTTATAGTGAAGACCATGGTTACAATGAGGCCCAATTTCTCCTGGGCTGATGTGATAAAGATGAACATCTGTAGGAAAAAGCCTAGACATATACTGATTAATAACAAAGTCGATACTTTCAGAAATGAGTGAGCATGACAAAAATAAAATATTTGAAACATGAGTCAATTAGTTATACTTGCTGGATATTAAAATATTAGAATAATTCAGGATATAATTCAGTCAACAGATAGAAAACAAAGTTTTATAATTGATTAAGAGTACTAAAACTTGATGTTCACAAAAAGCCGTATTACTGAGACATTCATTTTCTCTCCTTTACCCCAATTTTACCAATAATTGCAGAGTTTTAGTAAGTTTGGCCTGTTATTTCTATAAGCACAATTAGAATAATTATATAGACTCTTGCTTTGCTGAAATTTTGCATGAGGACAGGAGATTGTGACTTGATACCCATACAGGGCTTAGGTGCCATTGCATCCTTTGTAAGTTTGAGTAGTTCCTCACATCTTGAGGTCCCAACATGTTTTGGGGTTACTCACTGTGTTTGACAAGGAATGACTTTCTTTACTGCCATGCAGAACCCTGTAAGTAAGATCTAGTGCTGAGCATCCTGTTTGCTCCATGAGGTCAGTCATACATAATTTCTCAAATATGACATTCCAGTCAAAACTTGGGCAAATAATCTTATTTCCAATAGTGTTGTTATAGAGACAAGATCTTACTGTAGTTATGCAAACAAACATCCTGCTATGAGAAATAAGAATGTTTATTAGCAGTTTTACAGGAAGAGAGAAACAACTATGTTTCACAAAATTTGCAGTCTATCAGATAATTACAGGTGTCAAGTCAGTTTTTATAAAAGCTTTCTTAATTTGATAAAGTAAAACAATAATGTTTAAAACTGAAACATATGAACTCACCTGTCCAAACACAAAGAATGGACTTGGAGACATGAAGTGCAGCCAGAGCAAGACTTTTTAACATTGGTCCTGCAAGATCGGGTACCTATCTGTTGGGGAGGCACACCCAAAAACAGTTACAACAAGCGTTTTATTCCCTAAAGCGCAGGTCTCTCCCTCAGTTCCTCATTGACTGAGTACTATGAAGTGTACAATCTTACCGGATATCGCCTAGGTTTTAACATTTCCCTTTAGGGAAACCTTCCATATGATTGCATTAGTTTAAAATGTACACCCTCTGGAATGGGGCAGGTGGGGGCAAATGGTGGCAGCGCCCACTGAACAATGGGGATGAACACTTGGTGATTTGGTGGAGGGCAGGGTGTGTTGCAATATATCAAATGGGGAACCTACACATAGGAAAGTATTTTAACGTGTAGAATAATTACTACAATAAAAATAAATTAATTTAAAAAATAATATGTACAACCTTTGGATTAGTCAGTTTTGGACGCGGGCTTTGGTTGGCTCCGTCTCCTTGTTTTCTCTTTGGCGGGATGCCCCTCCAGGCTACAGGCTTTTTGGCATGTATGCAGAATCTGTGTATTCCCCTCTCCTCTTGTTAACTTACTTATTTTGTAAGGGGGTCCCTATCTTAACTGTTAGTTAACCCCTCCTTTTTCAGGCATCTAACCATCACTGTTGTCATATCAGTAAGCAGTTATGCAAGTTTAGCTAGCAGTAACTTTTCATTTAAGCCCAGACATTTCTATCCTGAAAACGGACCATTTGCTAATGTTACAAGGTGTCAATCAGTCAGATTTTATAAAAACTTTCTTGATTTGATCAAGTAAAACAAATGCTGTTTAAGACCGAAACCTAAAGGTAGTAACAGCATCACCAGCTCTGATCACGGAGAATATCGCCTTTAAAGAGGACTAGTTTATAACCTTCATTACTAAAAAGCATCACTTCAAAGAGAGAAACTGATTTAGTTTTCCATTGCTTCAATATATTCTAACTAAAGTTATACCAATGTTAATACTATAAACCTCTATTATTTAAATAGGAATTAGTTTAATATAAACAACATTCATGCTCCAGTTAATTGTACTCATAAATTGATACCATTTTAACAAGGAATATTTCATTTTTCCAGATTCTAATTTGATTAGTTTTTTGTCACTAGATTAAAATGTGCATCTGCATGTTTAACCTTAGAAGAGAGTGTATATATTTATTTTTTATCCATAAACTCTTGAAAGAGGATTCAGATATGCTTTCTTAGACCTAAAGTTTATTTATTGTCTCAAGTTATATTTAATACCATTAATTTTTGCTCTGTTTAAATTCAGCCTTTCCATAAGTTTTATGAGTTTTTACCCAGTTCAGTTTTATGATAAACCTATGCTTTAGAGTGTTTGTTAAAGTCTTTCCTTGAATTTCCATGAGCATGAGACACAATAGGAGAAACGTGAAAAAGAACAATAGCCCCTGAAGTTAGCAAAGACTTTTAAAATAACCATGGCTAAAGATCTGACTATAATATCACTAACCTGAAACTGTGTTTAATTCTGTGACAATATTTTAAAACTATAACCAGAATGACATGTACTCTATTAGAACATATTAGATTTTGGGAATTTCATGTAACTTTAGAACATACATATCAATTATTACATTTCCATATAGACATATGTTGAGAAGGCCAAACTTTAACCTGTATTTTGATAGTTTCCTATAAAATTATATTATATAAAATGAGTCCAAATTGTTTAAAGTTTCTCCTTTTACCAAGGAAGAATTATTTATTTATAATGGACATTTTAGGAGCTCTCTAAGATTTCTCACATTTTTTGAAAACAACTTTCTTTGCATTTAGAATTTCACCTTCAAGTAGGTTTGTAGAGTTAATGTAATATGGTCATTAAATAACATTCAATTATTTATTTAGACAAATTAATATAATTCTGATAACTTAGCTTTTTCACATTTACTTTTATTAGAGGCCTGAAAGATAACAGCCTTGTGACAAATTCTTTTTAAGTAAACCTTTTAAACAACTTACAACTTGTCACACAAAAACCTGTCCAGCAATGCTCATGTTAAGTCACCTAACATAGAAATTAACATAGTAATAATCCCAAACTGAGATCAGCCCAGATGCTCTTCAACAGGTGAATGGCTAAACTATGGTCATACATGGTAAGGAATACTACTCAGTAACAAAGAGAAATAATCTATTGATAGGCACAACTTGGATGAAACTTCAAGGACTTATACTGAATGAAAAAGTCAGTCCCAAAGGTTACATCTTTATGATTCCATATAAATGATGAAAGTGCATGAAGAAACATTTGCCAAAGAGGACATCCAATGGGCAGATAAGCACATAAAAAGATGTTCAAGGCGCAGAAGTAGCAGGTGGGTCAATCGCGCCAAAGGAGTGCAGGTCACATAGCCATAGGTTCGAGTCCCAGGTCCAGGGGGAAACAACCAGTTTGAACAACCAAATAAAAATAAAATAAAATGCTTCTTCTTCCTCTCTCTTCCTGCCTGCCTGCCTGCTCACTGTCATTCCTGCCTGAACTTTTCCTTTAAAAAAAATAATGTTCAACATCACTAACCATTAAAGAAATAAAAACTAAGACCACAATGAAATATCAGTATACTTCTGCTAGAACAGGTAAAATTAAAAAATAATGGCAATATCAAATGCTAGTAAAGATGAGGAAATATTGGCTCTCATACTTTTTTTTAAAGGAAAGATGCCGGTAGGAATGAAGGTGAATAGGCAGGCAGGAAGAGAAAGAGGCAGAAGCAGCATTTTATTTTTTATTTAGTTGTTCACATTAGTTGTTTCCCCCAGCCCTGGATCTTGAATGCTGGACCTTGGGACGTAGGTGGTACTGCTCCCAGCGTGTACTAGACCACCAGGCCACAAGGGCACCCCCAGCTGGCATATGTTTTTGTTGGGAATGTAAAACAGTACAGCCACACTAGAAAATAGTTTAGCAGTTTCTTAAAGAAGCTAAACATACACTTACCATGCAACTCAACAACTGCACTCTTGGCCACTTATCCCAGAGACATGAATAATAAACTTCACACAAAAACTTGTACACAATTGATCATAACAGTCTTATTTATAATTACCCCAAATTGGAAACAACCAAATTGCCAACAGGTGAATAGTTAAATTGTGACACATCCACACTATGGAATATTACTCAACTTTATTATGTTAAGGTCATATTGTTAGGTAAATTACAAGTCCTGGATGATAATTTTCTGGTAATTTGTCCATGTTCTGTTGTATAAATGTACCTTAATTAATTAGACCCATCCATTACTGATGGACATTATGGTTGTTTCTAATTTTGCTATTACACACAATGCAGCCATGCATGCTCTCATAATACTTTGAAACATAATAGTGCTAATTTACCTGTAAGATAAATTCCTAGAAGTGGAATTTTGGGTCAAAAAGCAAGTGCTCTTAAAACTTATAAAAGATATTCCTGATGAAAAATTTCTGGAGATACATGGAGGTGATGGCTACACAGTAATGAAAGAACAGTGCAGTAAAGATGGTTAAAATGGTAAATTTCATGTTATGTGTATTTTATCACAATAAAATTTAAAAAGATATTTCTATGTATAGTCCCCAGAACATGTAAAAGTATTGGTCTCCCCACATACCTATAGATTGCAGTCATGGTGGAGATGAGTCCCTCAGAAAGAGCTCTTCTCAGGTGTACCCTAGTGGCCTAGTGGTCTAGTACACCTGGGAGCAGTCCCACATACATCCCAAAGGTCTCAGGTTCAAGACCTGAAGCCAGGGGGAACAACCAATGTGAATAGCTAAAGAAAAATAAGTGCTTCCCCCTCCTCAATTCCTGTCTGCTTACTTGCCTTCATTCCTGCCTGTACCTTTCCTTTAAAAAAAAGAATTGTATAGATATACGACTCAGCTACTTTTTGAAAGATTAAATCTTATCATTTTTGACAACACGGATAAATCTAGATGGTATTATGTTAAGTAAAATAAGTCAAATGGAGACAGATGAATACTGTATTATTTCACTCATGAAAGATAAACAAAGCAAATAAAATAAAAACAAACAGTTACAGAGAACAAATCGATGGCTATCATCGGGGAAGGAGTTTGGGGGATAGATGAAACAGGTAAAGGGAGTCAATTGTACGCCAGGGAATGCAAACTAGACTTTTGGTAGTGATCATGATGTAGTATACACAGATGTCAAATTATACAGTTGTACACCTGAAACTGATATATTATCATGTAATGTTCCTTCCACAAAAATTTAAAAAATCACTCATCTACCAGCTGTGAGAAGTGTGGTTATTGACAGTCTCCTGTAGCCAGCTCTGCCTGGGTTCATCTCAGCTTTAGTGCCAAGTTCCACTGTTACCAGGGATGTGCCCAGTCAATGACTGAGCAATGATGTGGTTCAAAGGGAGAGGCAGGACCCCTCTAAAGAGACAATCTTGACTCCAGAGCTCACCACTGGGCTAGCTGCAACTTTGTCAGACTGACATCACAGTCTGACATGTCCCTCTGCCTCAACAAGGGCTGCAAGGTGACCAAGAACGCAAGTAGCTGAAGCAGTCACCATCGTGGGCACCTCATCGAATACACTGAATTTTTGCCAACATAGTCGGAGAGGTGTGTGGTTTCACCCTCTATGAGCAGCATGCCATGGAGCTGCTCAAGGTTTCTAAGAAAGTATGAATTAGTGCAATCCTTATGGAAAGCAGTATGGAGATTCCTTAAAAAATTGACAAATAACAAAAACACTCATTCATAGAGATACATGCACCCCCATGTCTATTGCAGCATTATTTACAATAGCCAAGAACTGGAGACTACCTAAGTGTCCATCATCATAATGGATAAAGATATAGTGTATACATAATGGAATACTGCACAGTCCTAAAAAATGAATTCCTGCCATTTGCGGCAACATGGATGCAACTAGAAGGGATTTCATTAAGTGAAATAAGTCAGAAGCAGAAAGACAAATACTGGAAGATCTCATCCATATGTGTAACTAAAGGAACAAAGCAAAAAAACAGACTAAACAAAAACCAACCCTTGGACATTAACAATAGAACTGAGGTTACCAGTAGAGAATGGGGGTAGTGGGTATAGGGTAGGGGGTCGGGGAAAGTCACAGTAGGGTCCAATGGACAATGGTAAAGAACTTTTAGTAATTTGGTGGTCGGCAGGGTGTGCCATCACTTGAGGAATGGGGAACCTGCACGTGTGAGTTTATATTATTTTATAAAGCAAAGCTACCTCAATAAATATTAAATTACTTTGAAAAAAAGGTGTGGGGACACACATCCACACCAAGAAGAAAAGAAGAGTTAAGTAATGTACTGGCTGCCATGAGGAAGGCGGCTGCCAAGGACTGAGGCTTCCCCTGTGCATAATAAAGTATTTTCAGAAAAAAAAGAAATAAATTGTTGGTCTTATATTAATTTGGTTACACTCTTTATATAAGTAAACTAGTCATTGTATCTGTTGCAAACTTTTCTTTTCAATTTATAATTCATATTTAAGGTTTTTAAAGTTAATTAGGCATATATACATTAATTTTAGGTATATAATGTATCAATATATCTTCTCATAACTTAAGAATTCTATTAGAAAGGACTTCAGCCTAAGAGAACGGTTTAATAAAATCTCCATTTTTTTTCTTCTAGTACACCCATGATTCCATTTTTATATTTAAGTCTTTAATCTTCCTGGAATTTATTTTAATATGAAAAGTAAGACAGAGTTCTAACTTTGTTTCCTAGTGTCATGAAATATTTCCTTCTGCTGCTGAACTGGTGTGCTTTTTCCTCATGCACGATACAAATCACATAAGTGACCCCATTTTCTTTTTTGCTATGGCTGTAGGAAAATCAGAGACAAATCATAGCCAAGCACAGAAGTGAATTTCATACCTACGTTCCAGTTTTCCCCAATGTTAATCTTCTACTTGCTTTATCGTTTCTATGATCCTACCTTTACTTTTCAATTTTAAGGGATGTATTCTTACCAGGTTCCAAATATCTAATGGAAAATAAAGTAGGCAATGAATGAACAAATAAGCTATTAACTTATCTGAGCCTCAAGCAGTTCTTGCTCTTCGTTTGGTAAAGACAAAGGCAGAAATCTCTAAGTCACAGCTGGGTTCCCCCTGGGACTAGGAGGTTGGATGGGAGGGGGAGAAAATACAAAGGGAGATATGAGAGAAAGGTTTGCCTCATCTTTCCCAGGAGCCTCATGCGCTTATAGCTGAAACTTCTGTATTGGTGACTGGCATGACTATATAGACCTGGGATGGCAAACTTTATCTGCAAAGGGTCAGATAGCAGATACTTTAAGATTTTCAGGCCATACAATCTCCTTGGAACTACTTAACCTTTGTCATTATAGCATGAAAGCAGCCATAGACGGTAAGTAAACAAATGAATGTGGCTATGTTCCAATAAAACTTGATTCCTGGATTCTGAAACTTAAACTTTATATAAGTTTCATATGTCATAAAATACTCTTTTTACTTTTTTTAAAAGGAAAGGTACAGGCAGGAATGAAGGTGAGCAGGTAGTCAGGGAGAGGAGGAGGAAGCATTTTTACTTAATTGTATTTAGCTGTTCATCTTGGTTGCATGTATGTGTGAGCGCACACGAACCCATGTCCTGGGGATGTATGTGGACTGCACTCATTGAGAGGCAGTGAATCTAACCGCTACTCCACTGGGGTGCACCTCTTTTTACCTTTTTTGAGAATTTAAAAAATGTAAGCAGTGTTCTTAGCTTGCAGGCCATAGAAAATCAGCAACAGTTAGTAGCTGGGGAACCACAGTTTACCGATGCAGAGCTTAGATGAGGAAGTTTGTTATTGGGAGTATGTGTACACTGTCACTTAAAATTTGATTTACAATGCAGTGACCTTCCTTAGATGCATAAATTCTACTTTTAGAAATTACTATAGGGAAATAACCACGGTAACACACAAAAATTTGCAAGCAAAGACTGCTGTCCCATCCTGAATTATAACAACGAAAAAAGCTGGACACACCCAAAAAGAGAGGAGTAGCTCAAAAATCTGAGGCCACCCAAAAGATTGAATGCTATATATCCATGTCAACAGGTATGGTGTGGTCTGGAAAGAGAGAAAACAAATTTGGTCAAATATCAACAATCAGTGAATCTAAGTGAAGATGAAATGGGTGTTTACTGCCAGCTTTTTTAAAAGGTTAGAAATGTAAAAATCAAGTTGGAAACATGTTCTCAAGAAGTAAAAAAAATATGTGAAATGTAAGCGAATAGACCTGCACAGACCCATTTCCGGTTCATGAGCACAGCTTTCCCTGTTGAATAACGATAATAAATATAACACCGTTTCCCCACCCCCACAGGAAAATAGTGCAGATTAATCTATAAAATGTGTCTAACTACCTAACGTCTGTCTCACATTAAATGTAATTCTAACTATATGTGAGATTTACAAAACATTTTAAAAAATCTCAATGTAGCCAAGACATGGAAACAGCCTAAGCGCCCATTTACTGATAATTGGATAAGCAGCCATGTAACACTAATACTGTACTGAATAAGGCACAATGGCATGCTGTCAGCTATTAAAAAGCTGAAATATGCAGTCTTCCCTGGATGGACCTTGAGTGGATTGTGATCATCAAAGTAAGTCAAAAGGAAAGACAAATATCGAATGATTTTACTTATATGTGGACTATAAAGAAACAAAGCAAAGGGCCAAACAAAACGAAAGGAAAACAACCCTTAAACTCTGACAACATACTGGTTACCAGAAGGAAAGGGGTTGGGGTTGGGGGAGGACCAGGTAGATGGGGTTCAGTTAGATGTGGGTGGAAGATTATTACAACCTTGGTGGTGGGCTGTGGTGTGAGTGGGCTGTTGTGTGGAAACATACATTGAAGAGGTATGCAGCTTTACTTCTAAAACTTATACAGGTTTGTAAACAAATGGTAATTCAAAAATAAATAATACTAAAATTTAAAGTCTCAATATTTCCTTTAGAATGATTTTATTTTAAGGGCAAAGAAACGCTTGACCGCCTTAGGTTTTAAGCATTTGAAAAACATCTTTTTTACACATGAAATACATGAAAGATCTGGGAAGACTTCTCAGGTAGGGGTGGATGCTCTACGTCCTCCAGGCAAGAATAGCATTTGGGGGATCCTGGCATCTTAATTCTCCAAGTTCAGGCCTGGACTTGCTGGGACAGGTACTATTATTTGAAAATCTAACAAGGGAAATAAATGCATTCAATAACTTGTGTGCATAAAAATAAAGTAACAAAAAGTTTACACCTTTAAATGAAAACATAAACTACTTCTAACAACAAAATGGCCGATGTTGGGCAGAGGACTTCAGCTACACTATTTGACACCCGTATAAAATGAGGTGACTAGACACAGTGTGTTGTCAATCTCTGCTTAAATTCCAGTTACGTTTTGCACAAAGCTGGAGTTATTAAACATGACGCTTAGAAAATGTGTCTCCAGTGTAAAACTTTTTAAATGCGCATTAATTCCCATAACCAGAGTCAAACCCAATCTTCCCACGTGAAAAATCAAAATCCAGGGCGATAGATCACTAGGAGGCACTCCTCTTTTTACAGACCAGAACCATAAGCGATCCCTGCCCTTCTGTCCCCGAAACTCTGGCTTTCAAATACTGGACCGTTCACTCCCTCTCTTTTCTCTCCACCGGTACACCCCGCTTCTCCTGACCCTGCCAATTCCGAGTAAACCCGCCTCACCAGCCGAGCAGGAAGCATTTGCCGCGCGCTGTTGCCCACGCTCAGCATTCTACCGTAATCTCGGCGGTTCCGCAAAGCTCCGCCCCTCTCTTCTCCGTTTAGGCCGGTTACTTCGATTCAGAACTGCCCCTCTCCACCTAATTGGTTAGACGGCGCCCTTATTATACGTCATTCACCGCGCTACCCGGAAGCCGCGGTCCAAACCAACCGTTGTTATTGCCGGTGGCTCTAAGGTAACGGCCGCGTTTGGATGTCCCTGGATGGCGGGGTCCCTGAGTTGGGAGGAGCAGAAGGAGGACCCTTCAGAATGAGCTGGACAAGCCCACTCCCAACGTGAGAGGGTGTAGATGTACGGCGCATGAGGCCAAACTGTGGTCAACGTGATCTTCCCCCTCCTCATTCCTCAGGAGCTCATCATGGCGACGCCCCCTAAACGGCGGGCGTTGGACCCCTTGGCGGAAAAAGTGCTGTGCTATGAGGCCTTCATTACTGATGTGCTGCAGCGGGACTTGCAGTGAGTGACAGTGCGAGGGGCGGGGCGTTTGGCATTTTCCACGTGGTGGGCGGGGTGTTTGGAGCCAGGGCCTAGCCGCTGATTGGTGGGCGAGATGTTGGGCCCTGCGCCCCCTGCGCTCAGGAAGAAAAGGCGACATCTAGAGTAAGATAGGGCTGGGATGTGGCGTTGCTAAGTGACGCTTGTGGCTGAGCATGCAGGCCTGTACACGTTGTTTAATATTTAAAAGCTAGTTTTTGAAGCCGGGAGTTCTCAGGTTTGATGTTGGCTCGGCCATTTTGCCAACCGAGCGAACACGTTGTACCTTGCCTCACTTTTCTGTGCTTCTGTTTCCTCATCTGTGAAATGGGGGGGTTGATGAAACTTTCCTTATGTGGTGGTTTTGCATTTTTAGTGTGTTGAATCCTTGTAAAGGCTTTAACATGGATACTAGAGGCACAATGAGTATGAAAAGTTATCATTAATTTGAATAGGAAGTGTGGTGTTAGGAACTCGGACTGTAGGTATCCTAAAAGGGGTAGAGAATTTTTCGAGAGAATTGAGCATTCTGAATGTAGGAAGGCATTGG
>RJWH01005688.1:0-70494 GCA_004363575.1 Solenodon paradoxus | reverse complement strand
CCCGCCCCCGCTTTACCTAGGAGGGTTGGGGTACCTTCCCTCCTCCGCCTTTGTTTGCTGCCTTGAGGGGTGATTCTGAACCCAAATCTCTTCATAGTGTTAAAGAAGGAAGGTCTCTCTAATCTGATCTGATTCACTGCTCAGACTTTTACCTAAATCTGGATCCTCTTAATCTTCACTCAGGCTTTATCTAAACTTGACTTATACTTAAAAGTAAATGCTTCTGTCTCCAGTGGGTACCAACATCACAAGAGGTTGACAGGAGATCTGGGCCCTTTCCTAAAGTTCTTGAGAACATTATGCTCAGAACAAATTAACTACCCCTTATCTGCACAGGAAATGACACACATAAGAACTAGTATTAAGAGAGGAAGTTCTAGTGCTTGGAGAAGACTAACCTCAAGGCACTCAAAGGTCATGGATTTCCGGATAGCTTTAGTGGGTCTGGGGCAAATCTAAGTATGAGTGATGAGTTAGGTTATCCAGGTTAAGGCAAAGGATTTTACGAGCTTAATTCAATGGGCAAGGTATTTTCACATGTGCCCAGTATTTTCACACGTGCCTAGAACTAATGCAACTAAATACGTAAATATGAAGAAAATTAATGAGAAAGGCAAATATTAGAACTTGAAAAGAACATATGTATCATAACATCTGACTTTGGCTTAGTTGATGAGAGACTGTCATTGGGGTAGAGGGGAACAGAAGGCCAGGAGATTACAAAAAAATTGTGCAGGGAACCATAGACTGGTCACAATGAACGAAAAAACTAAACCCTGAAAAAACTATACACTACAAAGTAATTAGATGCACTTCATTGTTATTTCTTTTGTTGACATTGTTCTATGCACTTTAAGATATTGAATTCACTCCTCAGTCTGTGTTCATTTCACACCATGCCCACCACCAGAGTTCTACTGGCCTAGATCGCCATCTTGTTAATTCCTTCTTTCCCCTGTTCCTTCTCCCTTCCACTCTCCTGGTAGCCACTCTTGCACCTTAAAATGATTTTAGACATCTGTTTTCATGTGATACCAACTACCAAGAGTTGAGAAAGATTGAAGATAAGTTTACTAACAATAAGATTTAGGAATATATTTTCTATGATTTAATTTGGTTAAAAAGCACTTCTACATAAGGCTTGGAAAATACCATAATGTGTCATGGAGAACAAAATTATGAAACAAATTTGTGAAAGTTTTAAAAGTATTCTTTTCCTCTAGAGAATGATTCCACTTTCAGGAAAAATAAAGACATGACTTTCCTTACTTAGGAAAATGCATTATTTGAAATCCAGCCACAATTTTTAGCTTCAATCAAGTCCTGCATAGCTATAAACTCAGTAGTTCTCAACCAGAGTGCTGCAGGGGAGATATCAGAGAACACTTGAGAAGCTTAACAAATGCACATGCCTGGTCTGCTTGCACCCATCATCCCCAGAAAGGAATAGGAGAAAGGAAAAGGCACAGGTAATTACACTTTTAAAAATCCTCCCTAAGCAATTTGATGCATCCGCAAACACTGTTCTCCATTGGAGTAATGCTAAACTATGCGTAATTAAAAGTTCAATTTAGTAAATGATAATTGTATCTTGCAAAGAAAAAAAGAAGATAAAGTCAAGTATTATTTTCTTAAACATGTAGTCATGTAGGTCAGATGAAAAATGATACTGTATGATTTCACTTATATGTGGAACACAAAGAAACAAAGCAACTCTTGGACTACAAGAACAAAAGAGTGGTTACCAGAAAAAAAGGTGGGTAAATTGGGTTAAAAAGGTCAATTTTATGGTATTAGAAACTAGACTTTTGTTGATAACCCTAATGTTATCCATGCAGATGTTGATATATGTCTATTCACCTGAAATCTATATAATGTTATAAACCAATATTACATCAATAAAAAACAACAAAAAATACAATGACAAAAGACCAAAGTATATATGTCATGAAAATGCGTGAAGGAGCATTTATTTATCCATTCCTTTGAAGTGATGAACATAATACTATAAAAACAAATGACTGCTTACTGCTGGTTTTTACAAAAGTGCAATCATTTACTCTGTTCCTTTACATGGACTCTGTTTTTCTCACTATATGAAGGACATTCATCCAAGTCACCTGATTATAGATAATTCTTTTGAATAGTTGCATGATAATTGATAGCAGGAAGGTCTCAGATATTATTCCATAATCCTTTTTTTTTTCCTAGGGGAACCTTCTATTTGGTTTCTGGTTTTTGATATTACAAATGAAGCTGAAATAAATATTTTGCAATTATGTTGGTGTGCTATGATGTTTTTATTCACAAAGGATTGATTCCCCCAAAGTGAGTGTGCTGAGTAAAAAAATAACATATGTGCATTTTTATTATTAGTAGATATTACCGTAAGTACTTCACAAAAGCTTTATAGCAATTTACCTCCACACACCAGAAGTGTGGGCAATGACATTTTCCCTCATTTTCAACAGTACATTTTTTTCCTCTAGTTTATGTCGGCTCATTTTGCAACCTCCCTTGTCAATACTGAAATTGAGAATCTTTTCATATGTTTATTGAATATCTGTATTTTCTCTCATGGGAATTGCCTGTACCTTATGCATTTTTCTATTGTTCCCTTGCATTACTCTGATTCTGTCAAACTGCCTCTGATAAATACGTCACATAGTTCCGTTTATTGTTTCTTCTTTGGTTTTGGCTTTAGTAATTTTGGATATACCAAAATGTGCTCATGTTAAGGAAGTTGAATGTGCTAATGTTTTTATGTTTGTTACTTCTAGGTCACCTGTCTTATAAAGGTCTTTTTTATACAGAGATTATGAAATAGCATTGCTAATTTCCATCTAATATTATATTTGTTTTTATGCATCGACACATCTGCACGTTATTTTTGGACAAAGTCTGGAAAAAGAGACTGCCTTGGTCTTGTTCTGTGACTATTCAATTATCCTAATAACATCTATGAAAGGAACCATCCTTTGTGGACAACTACAAAACACCTCCTTTGTCATAGAGTAATCCACACATACTTGAATCCAGTTCTGAAATTTGTTTGTCTCCATGGATCGACTTGACTACTTTTACTGTATTACACAGGTCAGCAGGAGCTGGGGTAGTGTACAGTCAGACATCACTTAACGAGGGTTTGGCCAACAGCCAGCTTCATATAGGACAGTTGTTCCAATATGTTGCCTATGTGTATAGTAGGCAATACCATCTAGTTTTGTGTAATTACTAACTACAACATTCACACAATGACAAAGTCACCTAACTGCATTTCTCCAAAAGCATCCCTGTCATTAAGTGACACCTGACTATATAAAGCGTCATACTCAGTTGCAGGGAGTGGCTTATTCCCTGGAAGAATATGTCTCACTGTGGTCCTTTTCACATCAGGGCAAATGATTTGATCATTCTAATTACTTTTTATATGTTAGGTCTTAACAAAAATTTGATTCAAATTTGATTCTACAAAATAATGACTATTAAAAAAGTCTTTATACTTAGCGTGAACAGTATAAAGTGATTGGTCAGGCAATTCTTTCACTTTTTTGTGCTATCTATGTAGTATGTAATCTCATGAGCATTTAAATTTAATCTCATGATTTAAATTCACTAATTTTAATGCATAAAAGTAACTTTTTAAAATTCTGGTAAAATACATACAATGTTTACTAGTTTAGTCACTTTATAGTGTACTGTTCAGTAGCATTAATTATATTCATATTGATATGCAGCTAATCTCCAGAACTGTGTTATATCCATTAATCAACAATTCCTCATTTTTCCCTCCTACCAATCCCTGGCACCTACCATTCTACATTTTCTTTCCTTCCCTCCTTCCTCCCTCCCTCCCTCCCTCTCTCCCTCCCTCTCTCCCTCTCTTCCTTCCTTCCTTCCTTCCTTTTTTTCCTTCCTTCCTTCCTTTCTTTGTTTTTTAAGGAAAGGTGAAGGCAAGAATAAAGGCAAGTAGACAGGCAGGCAGGAAAAGAGAGGAGGAAGAAGCATTTTATTGTTCATCTTGGTTGTTGTCACAAGTCTTGGGAGGCAAACTTGACTGCTACTCCACCGGGGTGCGCCCATTCTACTTTCGGTTTCTGAGTTCGACCACTCTAGACAACTCATTCAATTAGAATTACATGATGTTTGTCTTTCTGTCACAAACATTTCATGTAGCTTATCTGCAAGATTCATGCATATAATATAGCATCTGTCAAAATTTCAAGGCTGAATTATATGTCTATCTCTCTGTATGTATGTATGTAGAAAATACTTTGCTTATCCATTCATCTGCTCATGGGCATTTGGGTTTCTTCCACCTTTTTGTTTGTTTTTATTGATGCAAAAATCCTTAACAAAATATTAGCAAACCAAATTCAACAATACATTAAAAGGATCTTTCAACTTTGATTATTGTAAATAATGCTGTATGAACAGATAGCTCTTTGAGAGGCTGTTTTCAAATATTTTGGATATATAACCTGAAGTGGAATTACAGGATAATATGGTGATTCTATATTTAATTATTTTGAAGATCAACCATACTGTGTTCTATTGTCATACTGCTCCATTTCATATTCCTACCAACAGTGCATAAGAATTCCAAATTCTCCACACCTTCACCAACATTTATTTTCTGCTTTGTTGCTGTTTTGATAGTAGCTCTCCTAATTAGTGTGAACTGATATTGGAATGTGGTTTTCATTTGCATTTCCTTAATGATGCTGAGCTGCATTCCATATGCTTCATGTTCATTTGTATTCCTTCTTCAGAGAACTAATGTCTATTCCAATCCTTTGCCCATTTTGATAGGGCTTTTTGTTTTCTTACTGTGTTTCAGGGAATCTGCTATATAATCTAGATATTGAGCCCTCTTCCAATATATACTTTGAAAATATTTTATCACATTCTGTAGGTTGCTGTTGATTGCATTCTTCGATGCACAGAAACATAATTTTTTAATGTAATCCAACATATCTATTTTTAAAAAAGATTATTAACTGTGCTTTAGTGTTATAACCAAGAAATCCTTGCCACATCCAAGGTCATGAAGATTTTCCCGTTTTCTTCTAAGAGTTATATAATTTTTAACCTTACATTTATGTTTTTGATCCATTTGGAGTTAATTTTGTATATGGCATTCTGGTAAGAATCCAACTTCACTTTTTTGCATATGGATAGCCACTGTTCCCATCACCATTTGTAAAAGCTGCCCCTTTCCATATTGAATAGTCTTAGCACCTTTGTTGAAAATCATTTGAACTAACACCTGAGGGTTTATTTTTAGCTTCATTTTTCTATTCCATTGGTCTATATGTCTGTCTTTATGCCAGCACCACCGTTTTGATTATTATGGCTTTGTAGCATGTTTTTAAACCAGAAAGTATGAAATCCCAAAAATTGTTGTTTTTTTTTCAAAATTGTTTTGGCTATTCAGGGTCACATGAGATTCCATATACATTTTAGGATAGATTTTTTTCTATTTTTACAAAAATTGTGATCTTGATAGTGATGTTGCAGAATCTTTATATTTTGATTTAGGTAATATTGACATCTTAACAATGTTATATCTTCCAATCAATAGACACAAGATATCATTCCATTTACTTATATTTCTTTAATGTTTTTCAGCAACATTTTAGAGTTTTCAGTGTACAAATCTTTTGCCTCCTCAGTTAATTCTTGGTTCCCAACTTTATTCTTTTGAATGTGGATATCCAATCACCCAAGCATCATGTATGGAATTTCTTTTCACATTGAATTACTTTGTCATCCATATCAAAATTAATAGACAATAAATGTAAGGATCTGCATTTATTCCATTGAGCTATATGTCTGTATTTATGCTATTATTTCACTGTTTTGAATGCTAGGATCAGTTTTTCAATTAGCAATTGTGATCTTACTTTTTATTAAAAATGTATTGAGGGAACAGCTCATTATACTATATAGGTTTAAGATATACAGTTCCCTCCTTCACCATATAAATGAGCCCTTTAACCCAACTTGCCCTCTCTTCCCCTTCCCTTATGATAAACACTAATTTAATCATATAGACTAAAAGTCTCTCTTTGTTTCATTTGTTTGGTTTCTCTATATATCCACATGAATGAAATCACACAATGTCTGTCTTCCTCCTTCTAACTTGTTTCACTAAGGTTAATTCCTTCTAGGTCCACCCATCTTGTTACAAACGGAGGATCTCATGTTTTGCATAACTGGGTAGTATTCGATTGTGTATATAATTACATCTTCTATAGTCACTCATTTGTCAATAAGCACATAGGTTTCTTCCAGCTCTTGGCTATTATAAATAATGTTGGAATAGACATAAAAGTGCTTATGTCTCTGAGAAGTAGTGTTTTTGTCGTTTCCAGGCAAATACCCAGAAGTGGGATAACAGAATCAAATAAAAGTGGTATTTTCAATTTTTTAGGAATCTTCATACTATAAATAATGGTTGCACCAATTTAGAAACCCACCAACAGTGCATAAGGTTTCATTTTCTCCACAACCTCAACATCACTTGTTGCTTATAGTCTTTTGGATAATAGCCATTATCACAGGTGTGAGATGATACCTCATTGTTATGCTTATAATCTATCTTAAATTGAAAGTCAATCTCAAATTCATTCTAGCAGTCTATATACTCTCTTCCCCCCACATTCATGTTTTATACTTTTGATGTCCTGCTGCTTCTAAGTGGAGTTGCATTCTTTTATAGAAATCCCTGTAATATTTCTTGCAAGGCTGCATTAGTCATGATAAATACCTTAAACTTATGCTTTTCTGGAAAGCTCTTTATCATTCCTTCAATTCTAAGTGATAATCTGGCAGGATACATTAATCTTGGTTGAAACTCCTTTGTTTTCAGCACTTGGAATATATCATACCATTCCCTTCTGACCTGTAGACTTTCTTTTGAGAAATCCACAATCTTATGAGGATCTCCTTGTATGTGACTCACTTATCTGTAGCTGTTTTCAACAGCCTCTCTTTATCTTTAATGTTTGTCATTTCATTACAATGTGTATTGGCTGTTTCTCTTTCTGATTTCTCCTGCAGAATTTCCTGGTTTACCAAATGAAAATCCTTCAATTAGATGTATGCACACTTCATCTGTCAGCTCTCCCTGCTCTCTGTCCTGAGTTCTCTGTTCCCCAGAGTCCTATTATTCTCTAAGGGAAAGCCCCTCTGTTTTCCACATCAAGTATATGTACTCCCCTGTAGGGTGCAGTTTTTAGATCTTGGGACACCTCATATAGAGTAAGCCCTTCAGTGCCTAGGAAGAGGCTCCATACCACTGATATCCCTCCCAAACTTCAGTAGCAGTGCCTGAGCAATGATCCTGATGAGAGTATGTCTCAACCTCTGCTACCCATTCCAATGTTGTTTTTTGTTTTTGTTTTTTTTCAAATCACTTTTCCTTGTGGAAATGCTGGCTCCCCAGTACTCAGTTCTTTTTTAAAAACTGGATTTTGTATCTAGGTGTAAATTCATTATGTCTGTAAGGAGGAAGTGAGCTCAAGATCTTGCTAGTCTGATATTTTGGATGTGACTTACAGTTGCAATTTTAATAGGGAATCTGCAGATCAGTTTGGGAAATATTGCCATATTGACAATATTTTCTTCTAAAACATGGAAATGGGATGACTTTCCTTTAAGTTAGGTCTTCTTTAATACTTTCCAGTAAGATTTTATAATCTTCAATGTACAAGGTGCATTTCTATTATTAAATGTTAACTAAATATTTTAATCTATTAAAAGTAGAATTGTGTTCATAATTTCAATCCAAGCATACAGAACACAAAATGATTTTTGTATATTGAATGCATTTTTATCATCTTATAAAAATGGCTTATTAGAACAGGTTTTTAATGAATTCCTTAGGACTTTCTTTAACATGATTATACCATCTGCAAATAGAGATAGGTTTCTATCTTCTTTTCTAATTTAGGTGCTTATGTTTCTTTTCCTTCCCTGATTGCTCTGTTTAAAACTTGCAGTTCAATGTTGAATAAAAGTGGTGAAGCAGACATCCTGTTTCCCCCTGATCTTGTGGCTATTCAATGTTTCAATATTAAGTGTTATCAGCAAATTTTTTCATAGATAACTCTTTATCAGAGTAAGGAAGTTTCCTTATATTCCCAGTTTGCTGATTAATTTTATCATGAAAGATGTTGAATTTTGTCAAATGCTTATTTTGCTTCTACTGACATAACTATGTTTTTGTAGTTTATTCTGTAATATTTTATCCAGTATTGAAATGGTATATTACATCGACTCATTTCCATATACTAAGCTGGCATTCCTGAAAAACCTCCCATCTTTTGGTCATAGTGTATAATACTTTTAAAAACACTGCTGAATTTAATTTTTAATATTTTGTTAAGCATTTTCACACCTATATTCTTTAAGAGATACTGAATTTTAGGTTACTTTTCTTGTGATATCTTAACTGACATTATTATCTATGTAATATTGTTTCTATAGAATGAGCTAGAAAATTCACTATCCTCTTCAATGATTTGGAACAGCTTGTATTCTTTAAAAGTTTTTTATAATTCACACAGTGAAGGCCTCTTGGTCTGAGTTTTTCTTTGTAAAAAGTTTATTACTAATTCAACCTCTTTACTGTTATAGATCGATTCATATTTCTTATGTCCTCTATAGTCATTTCCAGTCTTTAATGTCTTCCTTAGTGTTTGTCTGTTTCATGTCCGTTAGTTTTTAGCATTCAACTACATGTAGCATTCTTTTACAATCCTTTTTTATTTTATAACGCTGGTCCTGATGTCCCTTCATGCATCATTTATTTAAGTAATTTGAGTTGTTTTTTTTTATTGATTATGAATAGGTAAAGTTTTGTCAATTTTTTTTTTCAAAGAACTAGCTTTCAGGGTTATTTTGTCTATCATGTCTCTGTTCTATATTCAATGGTTTCTGTTTATTATTTCCTTCTTTATACTTGATTTAGTTTAGTGTTCTCTTCTATTTACAGTTAATTTTGAAGTTTATTAATTTGAGAGTTTTTAATATAGTTATTTACTATCATAAATTCCCTTGTAAGCCAGCTTTAGGTTCATTTCATAAGATTTTATATATTATATTTTCATTTTCTGGTGAGGGTTTAGCTGTTAGTCTTATCAAGTTTCTCTTGTACATGATGAGTAATTTTTGTTTGCTTATTTCAAGAGTTTCTGTGGATATTTTTGTGTTTTTTCTACTTGGAGTTTATTGACATTTTTGACATGCTTAATAAAGTTTTCATAAGGTTTAGGAAGTTTTCGGTTATTATTATGTCATGTCTATTCTGTCCCTTTCTCTTCCATCTTTCTGGTATTCTAATATGTAAATGGTGGCAAACTGACTTTTTCTTTTATTCATTTCTTATTTTATTGACTTAAATGCTCCATTATTTACTCACACGGTGCTGCTGCATCCACAGTTGCTTCCTTGCTGAATCTCAACCGGCCACATTCTAAACTTATCATTATTATGCGTTCAAACACAAGTCACAAACATCAATGATATTTAATGTGTGTTTTTGATACAACTAAAAGTTGTTAGGAATGGAAGTTAGCAAGGTTGATGCAATGATGTATAGTATTCAAGTTCTTTCCATTTTTCTGATCAGACATCTTTTTGGCTTTCCCAGGGATTAGCTATTTTCATGGTTATAAGAGAGCTGTAGGACTTCCCAACATCATTTCAGCAATCTTCACAAGAAAATAATTTCCAGAAGTTTTGAGACAAAGTTCCCTTGATTCGTATCAGACAGCACTTGGTCATAGTTCCATGCTTACGCCAATCACTGGCAAAGAAGAATGTGGTCATTATTACTTACGTGAGTGATTGCTGTCTCTTTAGATTTGGATCTGAATTCAGCTAAAACTTAAACATGTGGCAAATGAATACATTTCATTTAAAAAGTGTTTTAGCAAAATAAAAAGATTGAGGGCCAGCATAAAAGGTACATATACATATATATAGAAAGAGATTTATTTTCATTTGTATGTATATGTGTATATGCATTTAATGACATTTAATGGTGTCTCCCACGTTTCTTGAGATCTGTTCATTTTGTTCAATCATTTTACTCTCTATTCTTCAGATTGCATAATCTCTATTGATTTATCTTTAAATTTTCCAATTCATTCTGCCAGCTAAAATCTACTAAATTATTCTATTGAATTTTTACTTCAGTGGTTATGCTTTTCAACTCCAGCATTTCCTTTAAATGTCTTCAATAATTTCTATTAAAATTCTCTATGATAAGACATTGCCATCATGCCTTCTTCTAATTCTTTAAACATGATTTTGTTTCATTCTTTTACCATATTTATAATACTTGCTTGAAGTTTTTGTCTAATGTGTCTAACATCAGGGCTAATGCTTCTCATGCATGCTTTTGTCCCCCATAAATGGATTATACTTCCTGTATGTTCATCTTATAATCTTTGTTGAAAACTGGATGGTTTAGACAACATTTTGTAGCAATTCTTTATACTGATACCTCCCTCTCCCATACACACACACACATGCACGCACACACACATACTGGAGCTTCTTTTTGTTTATTTTTCACTACATTTGCTGCCTTGGTTACACTTGCTCAGTTTTGTCTGTTCCTCCAGCAATGTACAAACTGTGAAACTACTCACCCAAAGGCTAGGTCTTGGTCATGCACACAGTCAACCCACAATAACAGTGGCTTTCTTTATTCGGGTCTTTGTCAATCTCTTTTCTTTCTCTCCGTTAGGTTGTTTGCCTCTTCTGGTGTCACACCTGGAAGTAAGCCACCACTAATTGCTAGCTGGTCTATTCTTTTCAATAAGTCTGCAGAATAAAATGTTACACGGTTTGATACCTTTAATATCAGGCCTCTTTAGCAGGGTAGTTTTGAGAGAGAAAAATAAAGAGAGAGAGGTTTATTCTGATCCCAGGAGAGTGCCTCTTCACTCTTATTTTCCTGGTTCTCTCTGATGAACTAGCTGGCTTCTGACTTAACTTGCTCTTCTTAATTAACAGCAGCTTTCCACCTCCTTAGTTGCTTGCCAACAAAATTCCATTGATTTTAACACCATCTTTAGGTGTGACATTCCCTACACTTTACTCCAAATAAAACCGGTTGGTTTGAGATCTTCGGAGCTCTCTGTTGTCACAACCCACTGTTTCAGATGGGATGGGAATAGAGTCCATTTCTCTTGAAAGGACTCACTTAAAAACAGGGTACTCGGTTGGGGAAGTAGCATGTGGTCACTGGGCTTGCCTGTTCTGTCTGGAAACTCCACACTTGGAGTTGGGGAAAAGTTTGATTAAAGGCCCTGTATTTCTGCCCTGCCATGTATTTGGTAGAGTCTTGCCACATGAGTCCAGGCTTGGTGAAAGAGGGCCCTAGAGAGCTCAGCTGCACTTGCCTGGAGTTTAGACTCTGGGTGAATAAAAATGCCCACAGCTTCTCCCAAGGAGATACCACAGACCTAGTGGGAAATATGGGATAATAGCTGTGGATTTATCTGGGATAATGAGTATGGTTTTATCTGGAATCTTTTTGACTACTCCATGATCTCCCTATTAAGCTTATGGCTGGTCTTCCTCTACTGGTCTAACACCCACCCAGCTGTTAGCCTCCACTAATTTCTACTTGATTACTAATTTATTCTTTTACAATTTCTTCAGGCATGAATTGCTCCAGGGTGATCCCATTAGTCAATCCCTTTGTAGGGATAATCTTTGAGGCGGGTCTTTGAGGCTTGCTCCAACCCTAGATCTTTTTATCTGTCTCTTTATAACCTACTGATTTGAATGCAATAATTTTTAGCATCTGGTTTAAAATCATACTCTGCATCTATAATACCAAATCTACTTTTTACAGTTTTCATGTCTGCCTTTTAAAAATATTTCCTTATCAACTTAAAAAATGCATAATTAATAAAAATTTTGTTTGGGTTTTAACTAAAATCCCAACTCGTATCTTAGTTTTGAAAGATTAACATTTTTCATTCAAAAATAGTTCCATCCAAGAATATATTGTCTTAGTATTTGATCAAATATAAAATTCATCAGTATTATCTAACATTTTTCTTCATGTAGATATCAGGGACTGAAATAAGCTAAAGAGAGCGCCTCAGTAGGTCTTCACTTTTTCTGTTAACATTCCTAGGGATTGTACTTTTAGACATTATTATAAACAATCTATTTTGTTTTTATTTTCAATTTTAGGTGTTTACTTATACTGTACAACATATGCTCTTGAGTTAAGTGTATTCTAATGAATCCAGTCACATACCACAATATCTATGTGCCTGTGATGTTCCACACACAGTCAGGGCTGGTAGTAGAGCCCTAAACAAAGTAACAGTGACCTAAGTCTGTATTCTCACGAAATGAACATTTTCAAGGAGGTAGAATAAACTGTCTCTAGAGTCTGATGAATTTTTGAATATACAATATCAGCAATATAGCTTTACCTATACTTTTCCAAACTTATCTGTATTATATCACTGACATTCATTTGACCCTCTAAGATAATGTTCATGATGATGGTACAAGCAGATATACCTGTCTTATGAAAGTGTTTTGTGTTCATAATTTGCATAAATATTATCATTAGAATTTCATAAGTCTTTATTACTTTTAATTCATTACATTTTAGTTCATTGTATGACTTACTTAGAAATGTTAGGATAAATAGCTGCAGAATTTTATCACAGGAAATATTTTTCATCACAGGAAATATTTTTCACTCTTGTTGATTCAACAAGATATTCAACAAGATACGATATTTTTTCATTTTAATTAGAAGTTTTGACCATTCCACATAAAAATAGTACTTACATACCACTCTATATGCCATGTTGCATTTTTGCTTGTCACACATCACCACTTTATATATGATAACAAATAAAGGGGATTTATTTTCTATCTCCTCCCAGTAGAATAAACTACCTTGGGGAAGGACTGCATTTATTCTTTCTGTTGTTAGTTAATTTATTATTATTTCTCTTAATGAACTAAAAGAATATCACTAGAATGGAATAGGTACTCAATAATAACTTATTGAATGAATAACTGAATTCTATAAGAAATCAACTATATCTTCTAGGCTTTCAAATGCAATGACAAAAAATCTAGAGGAAATTACTTATCACTGTAAATGTTCCTGTATGCATAACTATCGTACTTTTTCATTGCTCAAATTTTTAATGGCTTAATTAGGTTAAACAAATGTTCATACCATAAAATTCGCCCACTGTAAGTATAGAAGTCAAATAATTTTAATAAATTAATTGAATGACGCACCTATTACCAAGCTTCGTTTTGGAAAATTGTAATTATCCCACAAAAGTTTCTTCACACTTGTTTGCAATTAATCATCACTCTCAACTCCATCTATAAGGAGATAATAATCTGCTTTTTGTCTCTGCAACTGTTTTTCTGGACAGTTCATGAAATGGAATCATACAGTATACTCTTGAATTTTTTTTCATCTTATAATTTTTTAATATTCATCTGTGTTGTAGTATATCATCTATCCTTATTTCATTCCCTTTTTTTGAGTATACTGACAACATGCTTATCATTATGTTTTTGTGGTGATAACAATATGTAGTATATATATTATATATATACATATATTCTATTAATTCATCTGTTAATGTATATTTACATTGTTTCCATATTTTGACAAATGTGAATAATGTTGCAGTGAAAATGGATGGTGTAGATATCGCTTCAAGATATCGCCTTCAACTCCTTCAGTTTGAAGGAAACCCCAGGAGTTGGATTGCTGAATCATATGGTAGTTGAACCTTTTAATTTTCGAGGAACTACCATATTGATTTCCATAGTGGCTATTTTGGAAATGTTCCCACAAACAATGTATAAAGGTTCCCTTTTCTCCACATCCTCATGAACATTTGTTGTCTCTTGTCTTTTTTTATAACAGCCAATCTAGCATGTGTGAATTTATAGCTTGATGTGGTTTTGATTTGCATACCCCAGGTGATATTTTCAAATACATAACTGACCATTTATAAATCTGTCTAAAAATGTCTCTTCAGGTTCTTTTTCCATTCTTAAATTGGATTACCTAGGATTTTGCTATTGAGTTGTATGAGTTCTTCATACATTTTAGATACTAAATCCGTTATAAGACATATGGTTTACAAATATTTTCTCCCATTCTCCAGGTTGCCCTTTCACCTTAGTTTTTTTTGCTCTGCAGAAGCTCATTAGTTTAATGTAATGCCACTTGTTTGTTTTAGTTTTTGTTGTCCATGATTTTTTAGATAATCAAATTGTTTTCCAAAGGAGATATGCAGTTTTTCATTTCCACTGCCATATATAAAAGTGCCAGTCTGTCCACACTCTCACCAACACTAGCAATTATCTAAAGACTTATGGGAGATGTTTGTACATCATACATCTGACAAGGAATTGGTGTTCAAAATATATAAAGAACACAAAAAATTTATGAAGAGCAACAACAAAAAAAACAACTAATCCAATCAAAAATGGGTATAAAATCTGAATAAAAAGTTCTCCAAAGAAGTCATACAGATAGTCAACAGGCACATGAAAAGATGCTCCACATCTCTTGTTATTAGGAAAATGCAGATCAAAACAATGAGATATCACCTCACACCTGTTAAGAATGGTGATTCATTGGTAAGGATGTGGAGAAAATGGAACCATTATATATTGTCGATAGGAGTGTAAATTGGTGCCATCATATCAGAAGCAGTAAGGAGATTCTTGGAAAAAACGAGAACAGAAATTCCATATGATTCTGTTTTCTCACTTCTGGGTATTTACTAAAAATCCCCACAATAACACTAATTCAAAGACATGTCTGTACAACCAAATTTTTTTGCTGTATTATTTAAACTAGCCAAGAGCACGAAACCACCTAAGTGCCCATGGACAGATGTTGTGCACTATAATGGAATACTACTTGGTTATCAAAAATATTAAAGCCTGTCATATTTTCGATGTCTACAAACCTGAAAGTAGACACCAGATGATCTAAGACTTGCTGGCCAGCGTGAGAAATAAGTGTTGCTTAAACCACCCAGTCTATGGTATTTAATTATAGCAGAGAAAAAAACACCCATTTTAATTGTTTAATTGTGCCTACAAATCCTATAACAAATGTTTCGCAAATATTTTGTCAGACTGTGGTTTGCCTTTTCATTCTATTAAATGTCTTCTCATATGCAGAACTTAATTTTGATGAAATCCAAGAGCAATTAGTTAATCTTTTGTGTAAGGACCATCTTAACTCAAAGACAGATATTTCTTGCTGTTTATTTCTAGAAGTTTATGTACAGTTTTCATGTATTTTGGACTATGGTTCATTGTCAGCTAACTTTTTATGTGGTTATGATGTGAAGTATGGTTTTAAACTCATTGTTTGCATGTTAATGCCAAGTGTCCCAGCCTGAAACAGTGAGAAGACCATCTTTTTCCCCACTGATTGGTATTTGTAACTTTGCCAAAAATTGAGTGTAAAGATTTATTTCTGAAATCTCAATAAAATGCCATTTAGTTCTGCTCAAACTTTTATTTTGGTTCTTTTGCTGAGTTTTGGCTTCAATTGTCCTTTTCCTAGTTTAGGTGTAGATTTAGGTTGTTTATTTGTGCTTTTTCTTGTTTCGTAAGCTAGACCTGGATTGCTATAAACTGCCCTTATAGTACTGCTTTTGCTGCGTCCCATAAGTTCTGATAGCTACTGTCTTCCCCTTTGTCTCCGTGTATTTTGATTTTATTTCTTATTTGATATCCCCTTTTACACAAGTTATACAGAAGCATATTATTTAAGATCCACATAATTTGGAAATTTGCAACTTTCCTTTTGTGGTTTACTTCTAGTTTTGTGCCATTGAGATCAGAGATATATTGGTATGTTTCAATCTTTGTAAAAATTTTGGCACTTTTTTTTTTTCCAATCATATGGCCTTTCCTTGAGAATGTTCCATGAGTACTAGAGAAAATGTTCTATAAATGTCTTTTAAATCCATTTGTTCTAATTTATCATTAAGTTTCTTATTTCCCTCTTAAATTTCAGCCTGGTTCATCTATCTATCCATTGTTGAAAGTGGGGTGTTAAAATCTCCTAGTATTATTATATTGCTGCCAATGTCTCTCTTTAGTTCTATTAATAATTGATTTTGTACTCTGATGTTCCTTCATTTGGTGAATGTATATTAATAAGTGTTATGTCTCCTTGTTCTCTGAGGTCTTATATACTGTCTATCCCTGTCTTTTGTTATCTACTTTAGATGGAAGACTAATTTATCTAATATAAATATAGCTGTCCCTCCATTTGAATGTAGGATTGCCTTCATACATTTGACAATGAGCCTGTTTTTGTTTAGAACTTTAGTGAGTTTCCAATATGCAGTAAAATGTTCAGTTATATTTGAAAAATCAGTTTGCTCACTCTGTGCCTTTTGATTGGTGAGTTCAATCCATTAACATTTATAGTGATTATTATTATGTAACTGGTTATTGTCATTTTGCTATTTGCTTTGTTGGTGTTGTTGCTGACTATACTTTTGTTCTTCTCTTATCTCTTCTTATGTGCTTTGAAATCATATGCATTTTTTTATTTCCCTTTCCAGTTTCTCATTTTTTCTTCTATGGATTTATTATATTTTCAGGTTAGCCTGGTGTTTACATATGAATTTTTATGCTTATATCTTTTTTTACTTGAAAGCACGTTAATCTTGAGCTCATTTTAACAGTCCACAAATTTGCTCACTTCATTTTATATTTTTGATGATTACTTGCTGCTTCTAAATGGGTTTTCCTATCATTTTATAGAAATTCCTTTAGTATTTCATGTAATGCTGTTTTTGTTGTGATGAATTTCTGTAACTATTTTGTCTGTAAAGCTCCTAATCACTCCTTCAATTATGATAATCTAGCCGAATAGTATATTCTTAGTTGGAAATTCTTTTCTTTCAGCACTTTGACTATACTATGTAGTTCATCTCTGGCCTGTAAAGCTTCCACTGAGAAATCCACAGACAGCTAAACGGGTGCTCCCTTGTACATAAATTGTTTTTCTATTGTGGCTTTTGACATACTCTATCCTAGATTTTGTTATTTTAATGACAATGTGTCTAGGTAAATGTCTATCTTTATTTTTGTTTGGAACTTTTTTAAGCTTCATGGTTCTGAAGGTGTTTTCTTCCTCAGATTAGGTTAATTCTCAGCTATTTTTTCTTCAAATAAGGTTTCTGCCTTTTTCTCTCTCTTCTCCTGGGGCCCCTGTGATGCAAATGCTATTCCTCTTGATAGTGTCCCTATGTCTCATTTGCGATCTTCATTTAATTCTTTTTTCTCTTTGTTGGTCTTTTTGGGTGCATTCCTCTGGCCTATCTTCTAGTTCATTGATTCGATTTAAGGCTTCTTCCAGCCTAGTGTCATGTCTCTCTATGGTGTTCTTTAGTTCATCTATTGTGTTCTTTAGCTCAGCATTTGTGCTCTTTTCATAATTCATAATTCATAGATCTATGAATTATGTTTGAAACTGCCTCATATTTTCTCTTTGTTGTAGTTCTTGTTTTGTTTCCCCATTGTTTTTCTGATTTCAAAGAGCATCAATAAGGGTGTTACATTAAAATATTCATTTTTTTTTACTTGTTTGTTGCATTCAGATTTTCTTGTGGAGTTTTGATTCATAATTTTGCATATATTTCTGTTTCTACGTTATCTATGGTACTGTTTATTTCTATGAGTTAGGTTAAATGGCTTTCCTTTCCTGTTTTGATGTAATGGCCAGGTGTTAAGACACATGGTGATCGCTCTTATTGTTAACTCCTTCCTTCTTTCTCCTCCTGCACTCATGTGGTAGTCAGTCTTGCATCTTGTGAATTTTACTGAGATATGTCTGTTTGCTTGTTTTGTTTCTTTATATTCTACATGAGTTAAATTACCCTGTAATTTCCTTTTTCGTTATGGTTTATTTCACTTATAGCAGTTCCACTTCCATCCAGGTTGTTGTAAACGGCACCATTTTATCTTTTTTAACAAATGCATAGAATTTCGTTGAGTATATATACCACAGCTTCTTTATCCTTGTCTATTAACAGGCATTTTAAAGGCTTTCATGTAGTATGAATCATGCATCTATGAACATAAGGGTACATATATTTTTTCTGATTACAGATATTATATTCTCTGAGTGCATGCTGTGCAGTGGGATTGCTGAATCAAATGATAGGTCCTTTTTCTTTCTTTCTTTCTTTTTTAATTTGGACTATTTTCCAAAGACGTTGCACTAATTTATTTTCCTGCTAATAGTGTAAGATGATTTTTTTTTCTTCACAATGTCTCCAACACTTTTTTTTTCCTAGTTGTTTTGACATAAGCCATTCTCACTGGTATGAGGCAATATCTCAGTGTGGTATTCATTTGCATTTCTCTGAGGGTGAATAATGTAGATTTTTTTATGTGCCTGTAGACTATTTGTGTGTCTTCTCTGGAGAGGTTTCTATTCAGTTCTTTTCTTGAGTGGATCATTTTCTTTTTTTGTGTTGAAGCGTATGAGCTGTTTATATATATTGGAGATTAAACCCTTGTCTGATGTATGTTGCATAAAAATTTTCTCAATCAATAGGTTGCCATTTTTGTTTTAGTTTCTTTCTTGTTCAGTCTCTTTCATTGTACCATCTTTTTAGCTTGATGTAGTCTTATTTATTTAAATTTATTTTTGTTTCCTTTGCCATTGGTGTCATTCCCTGTTGCCACCCCAGTCAAAATCTTTGAAGTTAATGTCATGGAACATATTGTCCATCTTCCATGTATTTTATGGTTTCAGGTATTAAACACAAGTCTTTAACATACTTCCAATTAATTTTTGTGCATAGCACTGAGTGATATAGTGGTGTTTTTCTTGAATTATTGGATCGATTTTCTTATCACCATTCGTTACTATTTCTCCTTGTGTGCTCTTGGCGTCTTTGGTATAGATTAACTGTGAGCACACATGTGCAAATGCACATGTGTAAGCGATTTTATTTCTGGGCTCTCAATTTTATTCCATTGGTCTTTTTGTCTGTTTTCACTCCAATACCATAACTGTTTCAATGACATTTTCTCTGTAATATATTTTGAAGTAGGGGAGTAGTGTGATTACTCTTTCACATCTTTCTCGCATAGCTTTTGCTATTAGAATTTTCTTGTTTCCATACACACTTTCATATTGCTTATACTATTTCATTGAAAAATGTCACCAGAACACTGATAGAAATTTCATTGTATTTATATATTACTTTGGGTAATATGGCCATTTAACTTTATTAATTCTTCTAATACATGAGCATGGAATATTTTTCGATTTGTTTGTGACTTTTATTTTGTAGTTTTCCATGTATAGGTAAGGCATATCCTTTGCTAAGTTTATTCCCAGTTGTTTCATCTTTTTTGATGCAATTGTGAAAGGCAGTGCTTTATCTTGTTTTCACCTACTTCATTACTTGCATACAGAAATGTCACTGATTTGTTTATTGACTTTTTAATTTTTTAATTTCATTGAAAGAACATTGTATCATCTTATATAAGTTTTAATATGCATCATCATAAATCAGCATCTGTATATAATACATATTACTATCAAAAATCCAATTATATTCTTCACAATAGAATTGACACCTTTTACTCAATTTGCCCACTCCCTTCCTCCTTCCCTTCTGGTAATATCCTGCCACTTTATTATATTCATTTATTGTTTCTAGCAGTTTTATTTAATAGAAATCTTTAGGGTTTTCTAAATATATTATGTCATCTGCAAATAGTGATAGTTTTATTACTTCTTTTCTATTTGTATTCCTTGACTGTTTTTTTTTCTTGACTAATTAATCTGGCTAAGTGTTCTAACACTACATTAAACAGTAGTGATGAATGAATATTGCTGTCTTATTCCAGATCTTACAGGAAAGACTTTCAGGTCTTGTCATTGAGTATGTTGTTAGATGTACATCTGCTATAAATCAACTTATTATGCTCAGCTGCATTCCTTTTTTAATTTTAGTGAGTTTTTATTAAAGTGGGTGTTAAATCCTGTCAATTATTTTTCTACATCTGTTGATACGATCATATAATTTTTTCATTTGTCAGTGTGGTGCATTATATTGATATATTTGCTGTATTTGCTGTGTATATTGAACCATCCTTGCACACCTGGAATCCCATTTGGCCATGATATATGATTCTTTCAATATATTGTTTAACTGGATTTACTAAGATTTTTTGAGGATTGCTGCATCTGTGTTCATCAGTGATACCACTCTACAATTTCCTTTTTTACTATTGTCCATGTCTGGTTTTGAAATTGTGGTAATGTCCACATAAAATGTATTTGAGAGTGTTCTCTCCCCTTCAATCTTTGGAAGTGTTTAAGAAGAATAGCTATTAAATATTCCTTAAATGTTTGGTAGAATTCACTGCTGATGTCATCTGGTTTGGGCTTTTGTTTTAGGGGATAATTTTGATTAGTTTCCATATCTTTGCAATTGGTCTGTTTAAGCTATTTGTCTTATTTATTTAATTTTTAAAGGATGTAGGATTCTAGAAATCTGTCCATTTCTTCAAAATTGTTAAATCTATTGGCAAATAAATGTTCATGGTTGTCTCTTATGATGTTTTATTTCTGTGGTGTCATAATTTCACCTTTCATTTCTGACTTTTTTAAAGAAAAGGTGCAGACAGGAATGAAGGTGAGGAATGAGGGAGGAGGAAGAAGAATTTTCATTTATTTTTATCTTATTTATGCATCTTGGTTGTTCCTCTGATCAAATAATTCTTTTTATTAGGATTATCTACCTTTTTATTATGAGTCTCGCTAAAGGGTTATCAATTGTATTTATCTTTTCAAAGAAATAGCTCTTGGTTTCCTTGATCATTTGTGAGGTCTTTTTGTTTTAAATTTATTTATTTATTTATTTTAGCTCATTCCAGCTATTGATTTTTTGTTTCAATTGTTATTATTTTTGTTGTTTCTTTAAATGTGAGGTTAGATAATTGTAGATATCTGTTTTATCTGTGGGCCCGCACTACTATAAACTTTCTTAGTAGTACTGCTTTTGCTGCATCCCATATGTTGATTGTCTCTTCATTTGCTTCCAGATCATTTATTATTTTGCCTTTACTTTCCTCATTAAATCAGGATGTATTCAGGATTGTTCTTTAATATCCAAATTCTGAAGATTCCACCAGTTTTCTATTTTCTTGTTGATTTCTAGCTTCAGAGCCTCGTGATCAGATAAGGTGCTTTCTATATCAGTCTTGCAACATTTACTGAGATGTGTGTCCCAGGGTCTGACTCACCCCTGACGATGTTCTATGTGCACCAGAAAAGAATGTATAATCATTTTTATTACAGTGGATAGAGTGGAGAATATTAAGTTCACATTATCTATGGCTTCACTTAAAGCTTTATTCGCTGATTAATTTCCTGTCATTTCGTAAGTGGAGTATTACATTTCCTTATGATTACTGTATTGCTATCAATGTCTCCCTGTAGGTCAGTCAATATTTACTTTGCATATTTAGGCAATCCTGTGTTAAATACTGATGAGTTATATCATCTCAATGGATTGACTGCTTGGCCATTTTGTAGTATTTACCTTTGTATCATATTATCATTTTTAGATAAGTCAATCTTGTCTGGCATTAGTATTGCAATTCCTGATTTCTTTTTTGCCCCAGTTTTATTGATAACCTTTCACGATGAGCTTGTTAGTTTTGGTATCTGATGTGGGTCATTACAGACAGACCTTATTTTAAAACAAAATCCAGCCAGCCACTCTGTGTCATTTGATTGGTAAATTTGGTCCATTCACATTTGGGGTGTTCATTGATTTGGGGGGCTTTCTTGCTGACACCGTCATTTTTTTATTGCTTTACAATTCTAGTTGTGTTGTAATATATGTGTCTATCTTTCCATTTGGACAGTTATTGATGGTGATTACCTCAATCTCTTCATCTTCTCTGCTATAAATTCCTTTATGTTTATGTTTGATGGTTACCATGAGAATTACATCCAACTATACTAACCAAAGATAGTCTTTCCAAGCTAGCATCAAATCATCATTTGCCTATACGAATGCTGTTTTTCCCCTTCTCTTTCTTTTTGCTGTTCCCTATTATTCCTGTTTATGCCTCTGGTCTTATTTTTCTATTTATACCTTTCCTGAGGTTTTATAGACCTTTGTTTTTGTTTTCTATGTTGAAGAACACTTTTCAACATTTCTTAAAAGGCAGGTTTGGTTGTGAAAAATTTCATTAACTCTTGTTCTTCTGTAAAGACCTTTACTTCTCTCTCACACTTAAATGCTAAATTTGCTGGATAGAGTATTCTTGGCTGATAATCTTTGTCTTATAATAATTTGCATATGTTGTTACACTCTCTCTTGGCCTGTAGTGTGTTTACTCAGAATCTTATGAGAGCCTGATGAGGGTGTCTTTGCCGTTTCTCTTTACTCTCACAGCCTTAAGTAGGCTTCTTTATTGATGATTTTTGGTAGTTTTACATGCTTTGGTAGGCTTTTTTGACATTTAGCAATTTGGATGTTCTTTCAGCTTCTTGGAATTCCATGGTTAGTTCTGGTTTCAGGTTTGGAAATTTCTTAGCTATTATCTCTTTAAATAAATCTTCTACTACTTTCTCATCTCTTCACCTTCCAGGATGACCATTATCCTTACGACTATTCTTCTCATGGAATCTGATATTTCTTGTAGAGTTTTTCTATTTTTTCCTAAATCTTGTTTCCTCTCCTCTTCCATGAGTGTCATTTCTGTATTTTCATCTTCTATTTCTGAAATTTGTTAGTCTACAAAGTTAAGCCAGTTTACAGCAATTTCCATATTTGTTTTCAATTAATTAACAGTATTCTTTATATCTAGCATCTCTGTACTTTATAATCTGGATCTCTTCATTAAAAAAAAAAAAAAGTCCTGTAATCTATAACTTCTTATCTGATACCTTAGATTTTCCATTCTACAGTTAATTGTGAATCTTAAAGTACTTGGTCATTACATTGCTCTAATTCTTTGTTAGGATGTCCGATTGAGTGTTTTTGGATTTGTTCTCTGAAGAAATCATGATTTCTTCCTCTCTTTGATCCATTCGTGGTTTTTGGTTTTGTTTTGTTTTTTTCAGTGAATTGGATTTTGACATGGCTTCTCTCTCTAGTATGTGGTGTTGTGGCTTTAGTTTTGTCTTTTTCTTTTGTATATCTGGGCCAAGGGGGAGTGGGAGAGGGATCAAAGACAAAGGCTCCTTGACTGTAGTGTTGATGGGAGGGGAAGGCCTGCCCAGGCACAGGATCCAAAGCTCCCTCCTTTCCCCTCATTAGTACAGGCCCTCTTCTATTCCCGGATGCCTCCTTCCGCCACACAGGTCTAAGATACAGGCAACTTAGCTAATCCACTGGGCAAGGGAAGAGTTTCTGCAGAACTCTACTTGCACTTTTGCCAATTTTAGTGTCTGGAACTCACATCAGAATCAAATACATGAACAGCATGGAGAGCTCTGGACACCACCCACTCCTGTCTCTGCTCCACCATGTTCACCCGCTTCATGATATATGTCGAGATCAAACAGTTATCTTTTGAAGATGAGTCAGTATGGACTGCCAGTAAAGACCATTGATTTCTGATCACTTAAAGGTTTAAAGGGATGCTATGGGAAAGCAGCAACCTCTGCCATATTGCAATGTCACAAATGCCTGCCTTTAATATGTGGCTTTCTGTATGTTGAAACTTATTTAATCTTGCCCTAGTTCTTGGTTGTCTCTCATACCTTTATGGTTGTCAAGACAGCCTGGTTTATTGTCAACAGGATCCCGTTGTTGAGTGTGCCAGGTCCTGCCAGTATTCCAAGGGGAAGGATCTCTTTTAGCACCTCCTTTCAGGCTGATTGAAGGCCAGACCCAGGTATCAGCTGTTATAGTATGCTAATATTCATGGTCTTGTGGGGCCATAATCTTTAACTTGCTGGCCTTCAGACCCGACAGAGGTGATGCAGGGGCTCTGGGGTCTGGCAGCTCAAGAAATAATTCAAGTATAAGAGTGCAGTTTTCTCAGTTTATTAGAGGAAATGGAGGCGAAAGAAAGCAAAAGCAGGAGACAGTCTCCTGGGCAGAGAGGGCTGCCCTGATTGCTGTGAGATTCCTGAGGAAAGACTATTGATAAGGAACTGATTTTAAACATCAAAGAACAGATCATCAATGCAGGTGGTTCCAGGTAAGATAGGAAGAGAGATTTCTGTTTAGTTTTAAAAGCCTCTAATGCCAAAAGGAATTTACAGTTCCATCCTGTCAGCAACTCCCCATTCTCCATGCCTGGTCCCATGTTGATTTTGGAAGTTAGCTGCTGAAACTTCCCCCAAACAGAGGTGTCCATTGGGGGGGTAGCTATATTAATCCAAGGTTTAGACAAGCATATAGTTTCCTTTCCAGGAATCACCAATAAGCAAGGTCAACTGTGGGCACAACGACATTGTCCTCTGTCCTACATTCCCTGAGTTCTGGCTTCAGTATCAGGGGTAGAGTTTCTTAACCACATCTCTGCCTCTCTTATGGTTTTGATGTCCTTTTGTCCTACATATTTGTTGTGTCCATGGAGATGAGCCCAGGAACTTCCTGTCTTGAACTGCCTCCTAGAGTATCTACTTTAATCTATCAGAATACCCAACTTTGTGCTACTACCATAGACAGCAACCTATACATTATTATCATATAGTACTCTATAGTTATAAAGTTGAATATTCAGAATATTGATTGCCTCAAATAATCCTATATCTTTGAAATAACTGAAGGAAAAAGTCTGTTATATGAAGCCAGCTATTTATCATTTCCTATGCTCCTTTCTCCTTGTGGATTCAAGTCACCAGAGTCAATTCCTTTCAGCGTGAAAGACTGCATTTCTTGTAATACAGGTCTGCTAGCATGGAATTCTCTCAGCAGTTCCTTATTTAGGAATGTCTTTGTTTCACCTTGGCAGGATCATCTTATAAATGGAGCTCAACAGGAGGCAGATGGTAGCAGCCTATGAGGGTAACACAGATTGAACTTTTCTTACTCAAAGATCCACATCACTGTAGGTTTTCCATTGATTTCTATAGCACAGAAATGGTTGGCTTTGACAATGTTATCCAGGTTTGTATGGTTGTTCTTTGGGGAGAGGATTTTTCATTATCCTCACTTGACCATAATTGAAAGTATCTTTCTCAAACTTAAGCTGTATCATTTTGAGTAATATTTTATGAATACTCATCATTTTATTTCTTAATCAGACATGATAGGTTAGAGATAACTGGTGTCTTCAGAGTCCATTTCAAATATATTTGTAACTTCTGTTGCATTTTTAGCTTTCCATTTCTTTGATTTGATTTTTATGATTAATTCAGCTCTCAAGATTTGGAAAGTTCTTTGCTTATAAACATTTAGTCAGATGAGCTCACTCCTTCTCTTATTTAATTTTTAAAACTTTTTGATAAGGAAGGGAGAGAAGGAGGGAGGGGAGGGAGGAAGGAAGAAAAGAAGACACAATTTTATTTAGTTAGTTGTTTATTTTGTTTTTTCCTGGGTCCTGGATCAAGAACCCAGGTCCTTGGGCTTTACATGGTCCACACCACAGCAGTCTCATCCACTGAGTTACAAGAGCACTCCATAATTTTTAAAGCTTTGTAAAATAAAGGCATTTATACATAATAGCTTTCCTGAGAAAGACATCTACAGGAATTAAAGGATTTGTTGTTTTTAATTCCTTCCTTGGTGTTATATAAGTTACATTTTAAATTCCTTTTTGAGTCAAAGGAAATCCAAAACATATTTATTAACTATAAATTAGGTAAGATTTTATAACTTTTCATTAATTTTTTCTAAATTTATTAAATGACATAAAAGATAGCAGACTCCCTACTATTTTAATATATTAAAAATATTTCTGCTAAATGATTGACTCATAAATATTCCAACTATTTATTTTCAATTCTCAGGCTTTAACGGGGGAAATTAAGATGTTACCTTTTACAAGTAAATTATATTTACTTATTGAAAAATTTCTCTATGACTTCTGCAGCACTTAATGATTGCGACATATGTAAAGCAAAAGAAACTGAGGAAAATACCTATAAATATAATCAGTGTTTATTTTGATATGGTGCATTTATTTCAGTAACTTTTTTTCGCATAAAATTCCTTTTACTCCTTCAATACGCTATTTCCTACTGAAATGGTAACAGATCAATATGAAATAAAGGAAAAATATAAAAGTAGAAAATGAATATAAGAAAGTGGTTCTGTTTTAATTTTAAATGCAACTCATAGCAAACATAATGCATAAAAAACATGTAAGAAGCATAAAAAATGTGCCATTCCATGTGACGGATTGTTCTGAAATAAGAGTTGAAATTGCATGAACACATGTGCATACCTCAGTTTCCTCAGTTGTCAAAGTGAAGAACACTAAATAGGCCCTGTTGTTGGGTTTAGAAAAGAGCTACTTCCAAAACAATATGGGTGTCAATACAAACTCAAAAAATGGAATCAGAATCTCTGATAGTCTCAGAGATTACTGAGATGCCTAAAGATACCCTTTTGAAGGCCTTGAAATTCTAGCATTTTCTTTTCATTTTGATGTTTCGAACTGATCCCTTGAGGCATAAAACTTGATAGCAAGCAAAAATACTGGACATAAAATTCTGAGTGAAGCAGAAACGAATAGACTAGTCAGAGTAGAAACTTAATTTCCAAATGACAAAAATGAATGATGAGGGTGGATGGTTAAAGGTTTTAAGCTTGATTTCAGAGAGAAATCAATAGCAAAAATACAGAGTAAGAGCAAGTTTCCTCAAACTGGACAAAAAGCAAGGCAGCCATGTTTCCTGGTGCCTTTGGCGCTTAATGGCAGTTTTTTCAGATTCTAAGGGGCGGGTGAAGGATTTAGCGGCATAATTTGTTAGCATAGGTAGAACACTACTGCCATCGTGCGGCAATAGATTGAAAAAATGTAAAGTTTTACACATTTCTTGCAACAAAGCACAAATTCATGAGGAAGTAAACAGGCCTGTCCTCCAAGATGGGATTGCTGTCTTACCAGAGACGTGAACAAACAATATCTTCGTCTAGAACCTGTAATGTGAGGAGTCTGGAGTAAGACAGCCGTACTCAACAAGTCTAGGCACAGGAAGTTGAGGGGCGGGGCCTAGGGTCCCTTCTAGTATAGACAAATCTAGAAGAATTCACCCCAAGATAACACAGCCTCCTGCTCTTTCCCCTTGTACCAAGAGTTAGCAGGTTTTCACTTGGTGCCCCTGTTCTATGGAACTTGGGTCCCTTGTGGCTTAACTGTTTGAACGTAATGTACAGGCCTGTTCCAAGGGAAGTTTTACAGCATTTGGTATGCTTGCTATGAGTCAGATCACAAAATTCTGGAAGTACCTTGCCTAGAGCATGGGGACCTGATTAGGAGTTAACTAAGAGTAGACTAAGTTTCCCAGTTCAATTTTGATTAAAGGAAAAAGTCCTACCCCTGATAGAATCTTGATCTCCTCTCAATGTCACAGGAAGGAATCCCATAAGATTCTTTATTTCTTGAATTTTCCAGAGGAAAGTGAAGTCTTTGAGGCCAAGAGCCAATAAGCACATTACTAATTAGTGTTATTTATTCCTCCCCTTCATACCTAGTTGTACATTAAGATACCTCATAGGCCTGTTTTTCTGTGATGCTGAAGATCAAGATGCCATGAAGTCTTTTATCTAGGCATGAGAAATCAACTAGAAATCTACTGCAACTGCCTCCTCCCTCAAGACTTGGAGAATGCTTTCTGATGTTCTTCTTGATTTGGTGACCCCATTTGGTTGTATCCATTTATTCTGTCAGCCAAAATTAGGTTGGGCTCCAGAATTTTGTTGCATCTATGACCCACTGGCATATCAAGTAATGCTAAACTTCCCTTGAAACTGGCCTAGCCATCATGTTTTCACCACTTCAGCCACAAGGGATGCAAGCCCAGGGACACCTGTAAGCCTGCTAACTTTTTTACAAAGGAAACAGCAGGAGACAAATGTCTCCAAAGAACCTGCACAGTCTTTGGATGGATTCTCTAACAACTGCCCACACTGGGAGAAACCCTTAACCCTGCCCATCAACTTCCTGTTCTAGGACTTCCTGGCAACTCCTGTCTCACTCCAGGGCCCTCACATTCTAGCCTCTAATCCACGAAACTGCAGGAATCAAAGATTCTGGTCAGATCTTAAGAGTGTCAAATACTCCCAGCTTGGATCCCACACCAGTTTAACTCTTCAACATCTCACCTTTCTTAACTGGTAGGTTACACAACAAAAAAGGTGGAGGGGAGGCTGTTTCCAAACTGTATCCTCACGATGGCAGTAGAGCTCCAAATAAACCAATGACTCTGTGCGCCTAACCTTCTCCCACCCTTCGTGTCTGAAAAAAAAAAAAGCAACAACGGGTACAAATGAAACAAAGCAAATGGCTGCCTACAATTTTGTCCATTTTTGAGGAAACTTAAACAATCTGCTATACTGTTACTTTAGTTTTTTATCTAAAATCAAATGAAACCGTTAAACCACCAACTCCACATGAGCATTTTGTTCCTCGGGAAATTACATTTCTAATGTACCTTGTCTATGCCGGTCTGATTTACTACACTCAACTTTATATGTCAAGTCCTTTCCAGTGGCATCAAAATGTTTCCCTCAAGGGACAAATCGCAAAAATATCGGTGAAAGAATAAATTGCCAGTAGCCTCGAGATCTTTGTCAGCCAACAATTCAAGAACTCAAGTGATCTTTGATCAGTGCCACCTTCCAGGCAACTCAGGAAAAGATCTCCATTTTAGGGATCAAAAAACCAGCTTCCCCAGGATGTACCAAAGTGTATGCTGAATAATTTGAAATGAAAGATATTAAGAGGTACAAGTCTAAGAATGTTGCTTGACCTGATTATCTTCCTAAAAAACAGGAACTAAATCTCTGGTGTCCTGGAGATAAAAGACAGGCTTATCACCCCACATTAGGACTTGTAAGGTCTGTTTTCCATTCTTATTTAGATACATCCTGCTAAATTCCTTTTTCTCTAAATCTCATTCCCTTTTAAATGTATTCAGAAATCTATTTAGCACCTCACTGGAATAATCAGATAATAGCTTCCAAAATCCTAGATATGGTCCTAAACAGGCACATAATTAGTGTTTTTTTCCTAATCTCTGTTGTGTCAATTTAATTATTTTTCACCTGTAGGGACCTATGAGGATAGAGAAAGATCACTTTCCTCCTGGACAGTTTTATGAATTTGGCATGGGCCATAGAAGGAGGGACCAGATGGCTGACATACCACAAATGACAAGCAGAATGATATATATGCTACCTACATAAAAATTCAAATCAGAGGTTACTCACAGTTGAGTCTCACGTTTTCATCACTTAATATCAGAAGTTTTTCCCATGCCATTAAGTATTATTCAACTGCTTTCTTCTGTGTGTCTACAGGTGTCACATTTCTTCTTTGATATAAGGCTTACAATATTTTCTCAATAGTAAATAAAAGAAGAGCATAACATTGATCCAAAAATAATGATGTATGGCAAAGAAGAAAAGTACTATAGTAAAACCTGTTAAAATGGATACTTTAAAATTATCTATATCATATTTTTCAATATATAGTACATTTTCCTAGATTCAGTTTCACACGAAAAAGTGTAAATTACAAATGGAGTGGTATGGATCAGACCAGGTATTTTAGAAATCTTTTTTTTTTTTTAAAAAGCATTGAAAGGCACGCGTCCACATGAATATTATCAATAATAAGCCTGTTAATACTGCATATCTACCATAGATATATAGTAATTCCCCATTATCTATATTTCACTTTGCGTGTTTTCAGCTGTAAGAAGTCAAATGAAATCAGAAAATGTTACACAAAATAAGATATTTTGGAATAGAACAATCATGTTTATTACAGATTATTTAAATTGCTATTTATTATTATATATTGTGATTTCTTACTGTGCCTAATTTATAAATCAAATTGTATGATAGGTACATATATACAGGAAAAGGCAAAGTATAGAGAGAGAGAGTTCAGTACTATCTCCGGTTTCAGGCAACCACTAGGAGTCTTGGAACATGAATAAGAGACTATTGTGTGTTAAAACTTGAAAGTACGCCTTCCAAATATTGCTTTAGAAAGGAAGAAACACTGGAGTCCTTTAAGGACAAAAGATTTAACCCTGAGATCTATTATGAACATGACCAACAACAGGAGCTGCTGCTGTTCCTGGTGGGCCCAGAGGATTCCTGGAGGCTTCATTTCACATGCTTGATTTGCACCCACTTCCAGAAGATGTTCTGGTCCAATTGGTTCTGTCAGTATATACAGTTACTTCTAGAGAACCACCTTCTTCCTCCAGAACTGGTATCCTAGACTTTTGATGTGCTTCACTGCCATCAAGGACACTGGTTTCATATGGCACCTGGTACTGGTCTGCCCATTATCCTCTGTCACTGCTGTCACAATGGGCCCAGGCACTACAGCACAGTCAGGAATCTTACCTAAAACTCCAAAGGGCATATTCATAAGACAAATGCCCCTTAGGTCTGCACTTGGGTCTAAATCCAGTCTACTCAGTTAAGGAACTGAAGGCAACCCCCTTTTATTTCCTATTCCTGGACTTCCTGGCAGTAGCTACTTGGGTTTGTTCCTGCACGACTCAGTACTATGCCAAGTCCCTGTCATTGTCCACTGCCTCTGCCAGGCCACAGAGAAAAAGGTCAGGAGGCCAGGCTTGGCTCCATGGCCTGTTCAGCCTCCCACTGGTCCCATCTTCCTCAACTGCTTCCTCAATGATGTTGCAGAGAACCCATTCATGTTTGGGTTGAGCTTTATGAAACTATTTCCTCAAGATGGCAGTGTTATCCCAGAAAAGACAGCCTCCCTCCAATCATCTTCTCCTGCCCTTCGAGTTTGAAAAAACACTATGAAGAGCCAAAGACACTAGAAAATTGGCTGTCAGGGTTTTGCTCAGTTCCAGATTGCCTTGGCCATAGTCATCCATCAAATAGATGTTTCGGTCAATGAGAGACCACATATACCATGGTGGCCCCCAAATTTCTATTGCCTAGTGACATCATGGCACAAACTGCTAGTGTTCCAGAGGAGAAGTAAGAAATCATGGATGATCTAGCTTCTCTTCCAAAATGCCCTCCCAAATTATTAGGACAGCAAAATAGAGAAATACTGACTAGAGAATATACATTCTATCGCATTCATTTTACGACAAAATCATTTAACAAAAATTTCACATTCCAATCATTAAGTGAGGCATAGCTAATATGGTAACACCAGGGAACTTGACAAGTGATGCAAGACATCACTGACAAAGCCTAATGCCTGCATGCTGGACATAAAATACTGAATAAAGAGAAGCAGCTATAAGAAAACTTGGTCAAGTAGAAATTCAAATCTGGAAAATTGAAGACACCTAATGAGTGGCTTAGATCTCAGCTCAATAATGAAGACCAAAATCAAAATACTAAGGGTATCTGCAGGCATTCTAGAACTAAGCAAAACTCTGGCAGCCATTTTTCTGGTGTCTTTGGCTCTTCATGGTATTTTTTCAAACTCGAAGGGCGGGAGAAGATGATTGGAGGGAGGCTAACTGTCTTTTCTGGGATAACACTGCCATCTTGCGGAAGTAGTAACTCTATATACATACTTTGCCTTTCCGTGTATATATATGTACCTATCATACAATTTAACTTATAAATTAGGCACAGTAAGAAATCACAATATATAATAATAATAGCAATTTTAATAACTGTAATAAACATATGATTGTTCTTTTTCAAATTATCTTATTTTGTATAACATTTTCTGATTTCATTTGACAACTTACAACTGAAAATACACAAAGTGCAATATAGATAATGGGGGACTACTATGTATATATGGAGGACATGCAGTATTGACAAAGGCTTATTATTGGATAATACTCATGTGAATAATTTTAAAACTACCTGGCCTGATCCATACCACTGGATACATAACTCTCATTTTAATATATTTATTTTTGTGTGTGAAAGTAGATCTGGAAGAACATATTATATATTGGAAAATATGGTACAAATAATTCAAAATTTTATCAGTTGTCTTAACAGGTTTTGAAGATAGTACTTTTCTTCTTTACTATCACATCATTATTCTCTGGATCTTTGCTCCTTTATTTACTATTGAGATAATATTGTAAGCCTTATATCAAAGAAGAAATGTGACACCTATAGACACACACAAACACCATAAAGGCACAGGAAGTAGTTGAATATTAGTTAATGGCAGGGCAAAACAGTGTCCAGAAGATAAATATTGAAACATCAGATAAAACTCTGAGTAACCTCTGATTTGAATATATTTATACACATACACACACACACACACACACACACACACACACACACATATCTCTCGTGTACCACCAAGTTGTTTTCCACAACATCTGCATACTCTGCATGCTCATCAGGACTCTAGAAGGATTCCAATTTCTCCACATACTCACCAATACTATATTTTTTTCAGTTATTTTAGTTGGCATGAAGTGGTATCACACTGGTGGTTTGATTAACCTTTCTATTTTGACTAAGGTTAAACTTCTTGTCATGTGCTTGATGTTCATTGATTTATCTTCTTTGGAAAACATCCAAATGCTTTGCTTTGGGGTTATTTGTCTTTCTATTGTTGAGCTGTAAAAGGTCTTTATATATTTTTATATATATTTTGGATATATCAAACTTTGTCTGAAAAATGACTTGTAAATATAATTTTCCCATTCTGCAAATTTTCTTTTTTCTGTCTTGGTAGTATCCTTTGATACAGTTTGTTTTTTAATTTTGATGAAGTTCATTTATATGTTCTTTTGTTTTCTTTGATGTTGGTGGCATATATAAAAATCACAAAATCCAAGGTCATGAAGATTTCCGCTTTATTTTTCCTAATCATTTATAATTTTACCTCTTACATCTAAAACTTTGATCTGTTTTGGGTTAATTTTTGTGCATGGTGTGAATTAGGATTCTAAAGTTATTCTTTTTTTATGTTGTCACAGCACCATTTGACTAAGAGTCTATTCTTTGCCCACTGAATGACCTTGATACACATGTCAAAAATCAATTAACTCTATAGTGTATGGTTTTATTCTGTACTTCAACTTGTAGCTTTGTATTAAGTTTTGAAAAATGGAAATTAGTCCTCCAGCTTGGTTTCTCCTAAGCAAGACTGTTTTTTAACTACTGAGTTCTCTTTCAATTCCATAAGAATTTTAGCATTACCATTTCCATTTCTGCAAAAATAGATATTGGGATATCAATAGGGATTATGTTGAATTTATAGATGTCTCAGGACAGTAATGCCATCTTTCAATCCATGAACAAGGAACATCTTTTCACGTATGTGCAAGTCATCTTTAATTCTTTCAATAATTTTCAATGTACCAGACTTTTATTGAGTTAAATAATGTCTAAGGATATAACTTATTTTGATGATATTGTAAATGGAATTATTTTCTTAACGTCATTGTCAGGATGTCCATTGCTAGTGTATACAAATACAACCTGATTTCTGTAAGTCTACTTGCTGAATTTGTTAATCAGCACTAATATTTCTGTGGACTTCTTAGGAACTTCTGTCACATTATCTTTGAACAAAGATCACTTTACTTCTTCCTTTCCAATTTAGATGCCTTTTCTCTATTTTTCTTACAGAAAAATATTACAGGCTAAAACTTCCAGTACAATCTTCAATAGGATTGGCATGAGTGGGCATTTTTATCTTGTTCCTGGATCTAAAGGGTATTTCAGGTCTTCACCATTGAGCCTACTATTAACTATGGACTTTTCGCAAATGTCTCTTAAGCTGAGGAAATTCCCTTCTATTTCTAGTATATTGAAAATTTTCATTTTCATTTGTGGAAGAATATAGAGCTGAAGTTTACTATTCCATCATTTTCACTGACGTCACATTTACCATGTATTTTGTCCTTTATAGAAACAACTGCAGTTCTTTATAATATACTTGCTATAACAGTCATGTGTGAAGAAATGAAGCAAGATCACAGGTACCTTCAACAGATAAGGACTTTTACTATAGGGTTATTTTCCATCTTTTTGACAGTTTTTGGTATGCATCTTTTTATGCACATCTATTCCACTAGACGATCTAACCCTTCTTTGCTTGGCTGGGTATTTCCACTTCTATTCGAGTTCACCTAATTCTAAGCAATGGACAATTGGATGTACCTGAGACCTTAAGCCAGTGCATTTGCTCCAGCTTTATGCAACCAGGTAGGCCTCACCAGAAGAAAGGTGAAATGGCATAGCTGGTTTTCAAAGTATTTCCTCATGATGGCAGTAGTGCTCAGATATTTCCAGAGGCAGCGGCCAAACCACTCTTCTCCCGCCATTCAGTCTTAAAAAAAAAAAAAGAACCCGCCAAGAAATATGGCTGCGTTGCAAGTGGCCACCCGCCCCCCGCCCCCGCAAGGAAACAGATTCAGATCATTGAGCAATTGATTTTGGTTTCCATCTGAAATTAAACTGAGGTCTAACACTACCCATCCTCATCAGGCATCTTTTCGGAAATTGATTTTCTACCTTTAATTTAGTCTATGTGGGTCAGCTTTTCTTCATTTAACCTTACCTGTGTAATATTTACATAGGCATCAAATTGTCTTGCTTCAGTTGATAGGTTAATTCAGAAAGAAAAAGGGATCAGAAATTGCCTGAAGCCTATAAGAGATAATCTAGCTATAAATTCACAAACTTCAAGTAATATTTGATCTTGTTTCCCACCCAGGCAACCACGCAGGGAGCAATCAGCCATTTTCTTCCCCCTGAGTGTTTAGCAGGTATTATAGAAGTCATAGAAGGCCAAGATCCCTCATTTCACTATATACTATACACTGCTTCATATGGCACAATGACATATTTTACAAGTTTATAAACTCCAATCAGTGGTTAGAAAGAGTTTTGTTCCATAGTTTCATCACTTAATGAGACATTTTCCCAAATCACTTAATATTCTTCAACTTCTTTATGTGATAGCGTCTTAAAAAATCTCTTAGACAAATAGAAACACTTTATCACAAATTCTACTTTCCTGGGGCAACTAATATTACTGACTTGATAGCTACAGACACTCAAGTAGTATATGACTGATCATGAAAGGTGAAATCACTTAGCTAAATAGATATTAGACTCATCACTATACTCCCCTATTTGCTCAAAGGGGTGGTCAAAACATGCAAATAAATGTATCACCACAAAGCTTTCTTTAATTCCATTCTGGTTATACTATAGGTAGGATATGGTGCCTTGGATATTTAACATAACATTAGATAATGGTGTTAATATTCATGGGGTAACCAATAATAAATTATTAGTAAATCTCATAACGTTTTTACTATTGCTTAAATATAAATATTTTATAAGCATCTGTCAAAGAAATGCAAAATTAAATATTATAGAGTAAAAAAGTATATACTGCGGAAGTTGAAGAGCTCAATATTTTGATATGTTTCATGTAGATCATTTTTCTACTTATATTTATGTGGATGTGCAGTGATGTGTATGCATGAAAATTTTAATTGTTATTAATAAAATCATATCATTTATAAGGAAGAGCTTTGTGGTTTGATCTTCTATTGCTTTTCTCAGGTCTTATATAGAGAGGGTAGGTTTAAGTAATAATTTATTAGAAGCTTTAGTTTCCTTGAATAAAAAAACAGCCTATTATTCTATCATGTAGCTAGCCCTGTGTCTTTTTAGAGAATATTACATTGAATATTATCAAAATTATATCAACATTTTAAGCCTTCATTAGCTATACAACATAAACCCTCAAAAATGTTTCAGAAAGGAAGAGCTTGTTAGTTGTTTTTGTTCAAATCTTCATATATACTGGCACCCTAAGATACATAAATGTTTATTTTTTGGCTCAAATTTATAGCATATGTTCAAAGTAGAGTAAAACATTTTACTCTGACATTTCTCTTACCTGGTCATAGAAGACTTATGTTTTGATCCTCAGAATCCAATAATTTGATTTGCACTGTAAATCACAGGCAGGAAATATCTCTATTAAGATAAAGAGAGTGGAATTCAGGCTTTGTAAGGACTGAAGGAAGTACCTGGTGTAGGTCAATTGAAGGGCTCCATCAACAACTGGAATGTTGGACCTATAACCCCTCCACCTTATCTATTTGTACAAAGGAAATGTCAGTGAAATTCCTTAGATCAACACTGGACTTGGACTCAGGTGTGAGTGCCTAAGGCTTCCAATCTCTAACAGGCACTATGGCCTCTATTAAATACAGTCAGCAAGAGATGAAAGCAACAGTCTCAAGCTTAAGGAATTCTAGGTCTATGAACAACTACACATTATTAGCTTCAGTGTAATATGTATGTCTCCATACACATGGATATACTCTTCCAAGAAAATAGTCAAGTCAAATTACTCCTCCATAGGAGACAGGCCAGCTCATCTAGTCCAAACTTTCTCTATCTATTATAACTGAACTAGGAGGAAGTCATTAGATGTAATTTCTTTCTGTCAGAAGAGCTACAGCCATTGAGGCATACTTCCCAGAGAATCTCCAATATCCACACACCACACCATCAATGAACTACCATGACCAGCCTGGAGAGCAGGCACAGTTGAGGATGTCACAAAATCCAGTTATCTTTCCCTGGTATTGACGGAAGCTTACTTTTCAAAGTGAAATGCCTGACTTGGCTATTAGATTCCAGGGAGGTTGTATCTCAAAAAGGTCTTGAACCACTAAATGGTAAGAGCAGAGCACCAGATTAACATTATTTTCTTTGAGAATTCAAATACTAACATGACAGAGTAAGGACACCAGGAGGAAGAGATATATCCATGAAATTTTCATGATCCTTCTTTATTCTACAAGTAAGCAGAGGTTTTCATAAAAAAAAAAAAAAAAAAAAAAAAAAAAAATTGGATATCTAGTAAGATCACTGAGGAATTTCAGTATAAATTAGTTATGAAGGTGACACAAAAACTACTAACTACTATGAGGTAAAACTGGTTTTCTGGAGTCTAAAAAATGCCATCCTACTAAAGGGAATATTAGTAAAAAATGTAACCTCTCTGCCCTCCTTACAAGAGCTAAGGTGACATCAGAAACCTCCGAAGAGAAAAGAATTAACACTTAACCTTACAATGAACCTAGAAAAGAAAAGCCCCAAGAACAACTAGCTGGTGGGTCCAGAGGATTCCTAAGGCTTTCCTCTGCAGGCTTGATTTTCATTCACTTGCGCAATTCCAGTCTCCTAGAAGATGTTCTGGCCCAATTCTGTCAGTATATGATCATTCCTTTTATATAGGTCCTTCATGCTCCAGAAAAAGTATTCTAGCCTTTCCGTGTGCCTCAACTCCATTAAGAACACTGGCCTCATATGGTACCTGGTACTGGTCTGCCCATGACCCTCTGTCACTGCTGTCACAATGGAACCAGGGCCCATAACAGTCAATCCTCTTGCCTAAAACTACAAAAGGAATATTCACAGGACAAATACCCCCAGGGACTACATTTGGCTGTAAATCCAGTCCACGTGTTAAGAAACTGAAGCCACACCCCCTTATTTCCTGTTTCTGGACTTCCTGGCAGTAGCTAATTGGGTTTGTTCCCGCACTATCCACTACTATCCCAAGACCCTGACGTTGTCCACTGCCTCTGCCAGGCCACAGAGAAAAAGGTCGGGAGGCCAGGCGTGGCTCCACGGCCTGTTTAGCCTCCCACTGACCCCATCTTCTCCAACTGCTTCCTCAATGATCTTGCAGAGATCATAGTTTGGGTTGAACTTCGTGAAACTATTTCCGCAAGATGGCAGTGTTGTCCCAGAAAAGACAGTTAGCCTCCCACCAATCATCTTCTCCCGCCCTTCGAGTTTGGAAAAAACACTATGAAGCGCCAAAGACACCAGAAATATGGCTGCCAGCATTTTGCTTCCAGGAAGCCAGCAAAAACTCTAAGCATTTTCCTCTTGGTTTTCCTCTGTTATTTAACTAGGATCTAAGGCACCCACCCTGATCAAGCATCTTGTGTTTTCCAGATTTGAATTTCTACTTGACCTAGTCTTCCCAAATATGTACTCCTTCATTCAGCATTATATCTCCAGCATTTTCTCATGCTACCAAATTGTTCGGGGGTATCAAAATGCAAACATCAAGGTTTCATGCCTAAGATGGAAAAGAAAATTATTACATGTATGAGCTTGGAGAAGTACAAATATAGGCAACAAGCTAAATGACTAACCAGACTCCCTACCCAAGTTCCCTGGAGTCCTGTTCTATATTCTGGTCAAGGCAAGATGACTTGCATATTCATTTGGGGAACCCAAAGAAGGGATTTAGGTAGCTCTTAAGCCTGAATTTATACAATGCCCAACTTTAGCTGGACATAAGGAATCAAATAAGTATAAATTTCAATCCGCTTACACAATTTTGTCTCATGTTGTTGTCACCTAACATTGGAATACAAGCATTTCCCATGTTATTTTATAAACTTTAACTACTTACATGACTTTATTGTTCATATATGTTTTAGTGTCTCTCTAAGAGTTGTTAAATTTTCATATTATTCAATGGAATTCTATACAGCTAGGGAAAAAAGTTGAACTCGTACATTTGCAACAACCTGAATGGAACTGGAGGGGATCGTGTTAAATGAAAAAGCCAGAAAAAAAAAAAAAGAGAAATACAGCATGGTTTCACTCATATGTGGAATATAATGAGTCAAAACGAATGATCAGACAAAACCCCAACAACATTCATAGAACAAGACAGTGGCTGCCAGGGTGCTAGAAGAGAAGTGTTAAGGGAGAAGGGACCAACATGGTGGTAAAGGACATTAGAACTCTGGTAATGGGTATGGTGTGAAAAACACAGAGGTACAATTTCACTGTCCTCTAATGCCTATAGCAATGTTAACAAAAGAAATAATAAAGACAAAATTTTAAAAATTTTCAAATTAATAACTAAGACATGGTGCTTACAAAGATTCGGAAAACGTGTTGGTAAAATTAAAGCACTGTCAAAGCTTTGTATTAAACACAAATAATCTTTAGCATGTTAACTTCCAATATGCTAATAATACATATACACAACAATCTATATAGTCGCAAACAAAATTAAATTTGCATTTAAATTAGATTTATTTCTGCATCCTATTTTAGAAAGAAAATTTTATCATATGATTTCTGTCTGATCTTCCGAAAAAATTTCAAGACCTGGATTTTAGGAATCATTTGTGAAGAGATTATTGTTCAATATATTCATGTTAAAATATTAGTTCTCCCCTACCCCTCCCCTCCAAGTGTCCAACCTGGTCCAGGACTTTCATAAAATGTTACTTAGCTGCCTGAAACACAGAGGGAGTAAAATACTGTTTTTATTTCAAATGTGTTTTGATTAATAGAAGCATATAATGAAACAGGATATTAAATGTCTATAGTGCCATAGCTGCCTATCTTGGTTTAGACATTGCCAGCCTAATCATCAGTATACTATATATTCATATATTAGAAAATAAATTTTCTTGTCCTTCTCAGAGTTTACTCCTAAATTTTATTTTTAAACATTGTAAAGAAAACACGAATCAATAAGTTAGCTTGAAATTGGCATCCTCAAATTTAATCATTCTACATTAGTGTATTCTAATAGAACTTTGAAATTATGCACTGATACTCTTTACATGCAACTGTAGTTTTTCACTAATGTCTCTTTATGTAATACAAGTTCAAAAAGATATGAGTCTATTAAACTACATCCTTTATCAATGACCATGGTTCATTTATATGGAGTTATCTATTGGTCGACTTTCCTTTCCCCTTTAAGCTTTACTATTCACACTGGGTATATTACTGCACAAGGTCTTCAGCAGCACTTTATACTACTGTTTGCATATATCCAAATCAATATATATTTTTAATTTTTGAATAAGTTTTGAATTTTTACTCCAAGAATTTAAAAATAAAATGAAAGAGAATATAAGGAATTTTAAGAAGCTCTAAAGTAGAAAATGAATGGTACCTTAATGACAGTGAGAATAATCACTTTAAAATTCTTTGCAATGCATTATTCTCCCTTCTATATTAATTCACTAATTATAGCTTAAATGTTTGTCATATACCATTAATGATTCACTGGAATACTAACATGCCTAAAATTGTGTTCCTTTTTTTCAGGTGAAATGCATGTAACTCAAAATTAACCATTTTAAAATGTGTGATTCACCAACTCTTTTTATTTTCATTTTCAAAAATTATAATAATTCTTTGGAATATAAATCAGTACATTATCAAACGATGGAGTATTGAATTCCCCAACTATTTTTGGATCATTCTCTTTTATGCTGTACATACATTTATTATTGACCTATCTTCTTGATGGATTGGAATTTTTATCAATATATAATGTCCTTCTTTGTCTCTTGAAACACCTTTTATCTGAAAGTACATTTTGATTGGTATTATCTCTTTTCATTACTATTTGCATGGAATATCTTTTCTATCCAATTACTCTTAACATATTTGTAAATTGTATCTAAGTGAGCCTCTTTTATATAGCATATAGTTGAATCATATTTCTTAAATCCATTATGCCAATCTCTGCCTTTAAATTGGACAGTTTAATCTATTTACATTTAAAGTAAGTACTAGTAAGGACTATTTTGCTAATGTTCTCTTTTATATTTTGTCCCTCAATTCCTCAATGACAAATTTTAGTGATTAATTGAGCTCTTCTAGAGTATCGTTTTTATTCCTTCTCATGTCCATTTCTATATACTTAAATTTTTTTAATGGTTATCCTAGAGTACAATTTTCTTAACACTATAACAATCATTTCTGATTAAGCAGCAAATGCGTTTCATAAAGCCTGCTTATTTACAACTCCAACTTCTTTCATATTATTTTCACAAATTACAACTTCAAACATTTTGTGTCCATTAACATAGATTTATAATTATTTGCTTGTGTACTTTAAATCATATAGAGAAGAGGGGAATTGAAAAAAAAAAAAAACTTCAGGCTTTTATATGTATATTCTATCTTTTACAGGTATCCTTATTCACTATTTCTTCATTTAGTGTTGATTTACCATCTAGTATCATCACTTCAGCTTGGAGGACTCCCTTTTGCATTTCTGTTACAAGAAGTCTAGTAAAAACTCCATTCATATTTCTTTTTTACGAATTTCTTAATTTCTTCTGAATTTTTTGAAAGATAGTCTGGCTGGATATGGACTTCTTGATTGACAGGGTTTTTTTTTTTTTCTTTTAGAATTTTAAATATGCTATACTAGTGTCTTTTTTCCCCTCTCTGGTTTCTGATCCAATTTTATTAAGGGTACCTTGTATGAGTCCTTCTTGATGCTTTCAAGATTCTCTTTGGTGCTTTTGCCAGTTTGATTACAATGTGACTCACTGTGGATTTCTTGGTGTTTATCTTAAATAGTTTATCTTTTACAGAGTCTTTGGAGGTTCTTGGATGTTTACATTCAAGTCTTTCATCAAATTTGGGATTTGGATCATTATTTCTTCACGTATCCTTTCCACCCCCTTTATCTCTCTCCTCCTTTTGTAAATTCCATTTCCTGTAAGGTGATATTGTAGAGGTATACCACAGGATTCTTAGGTTCTTCATTTTTCATTCTTTTGCTGTCTGCTCTGGATAATAGCAACTGACCTAACTTCAAGCTCACCAATTCTGTCTCCTGACTGTTCAAACTTGCTGCTGGAATATTCCTGTGATTTTTCATTTCATTTTATTGTAGTTTTCAGTTCTAAACTTTCTATTTGGTTCTTCTTTAACAATAATTTCTATCTTTTTATTGATATTTTCTATTTGGTGAGACACTGTTCTGGTTTCCTTTAGTGCATTGTATTTTATTTCTTTTATATCCTTGAGCATATTTAAGAAAATTAATTTAGTCTTTTCTAGTAAGTCCAATACGTAGGCTTCATTCCAGTTTCTATTAATTCCTTTTTTTCATGAATGGATCATAATCTTGTTTCTTTGCATGTCTCATTGTATACGGTGTTTTCGAAAACAACGCATTTCGAGTATTACATCAATGCCAGAAATTTGATTTCTAAGGTCATAGGTAATGCCTCCTGTGGCAGGGAAGGATTTAAAAATGTGTTTATTTTCCAATTTTTTCATTGTTTCCAGTTGCCATCTGCTTTTTCACTTCTGCTCCATTAGCATTTGAACACTTCCTGGTTTGCTTACATGGCTCCCACTTCTCTTCAAGCCCTCTGAACTCCAGCAATGGGCTTTTAAACAGTTAGATATACCTGAGAACTTCAATAAGTCCACTTGAACCATTACATGCCACCTGAAACTGGTCTGTCCTTGGTGTTCTGACACTGCTGCCACAAGAGAGCCATGCCCCAAAACAGAATAACTCTCGAAAGTCAATTACCTCTGGATCGAAGGTACAAAAAACAAAAGATAAATGCTGACAAAAGCCCGCATTTGTCTTTGGGTAGATTTCCCTAATCCTATCCACACTGGGTGGAAATGAAGGCCTTGACCATGACTTACTGTACCAGGTCTCCTGGCAGCTACTTAATCCGTTCCAGACCCTCACACTCTAAGTTGTACATCGATGTTCAAGTCTCTTTTTGTAAAATCTTAAAGAAAGGAAAAGAAGTCCAGCAGGGCCAAGATTGTTTCAACTCATAGCCCTACCCTTTCTCAACTACTAGGCCTTAAGAAACAGAAGTTATAAGTGTGCATGGTGTCTTCAAACTATTTCCGCATGGTGGCAGTACGGTTCCATATATGCAAACAAGGCTTAGCCTTGCGCTCTCATCTCCCGCCCAACCAATCTTAAAAAAAATGCACCAAGAGACAAAAGGTCCAGGAAACATGGCTGCCTCGGTTTTTGCTCAGTCTTAAGAAAACTGCTCACACTGTTGATTTGTTTTTGTTTTTGCTTTGCTTTCTATCTGAAATCAAACAGGTCTAAACTAGCCTCAGCAAGAGTCTTCTCTTTTAAGAACTCAAGTTCAACTTAACCTAGTTCTGCTCTTCTTTACTCAAATTTATTATCACATTTTCCCAAGTGATCAAAAAGTTGACCTTTGAACAACATAGGGGTTAGAGGCACCTGAGTCCCAATGCAGTTGAAAATCCATATATAACTTTTTGACTTCCCCCAAAACTTAGCCATTAATAGTCTGAGGTTGACTTGCAACTTCACAGTAATCAGCACATATTTTGTATATTATGTATTAAATAATACATATTCCTACAGTTAAGTAAGCTTATGAAAGTGTTAATAAGGAAATCATAAGAGAAAATACATGTACAGTACTGTATTGTATTGTATTTATCCATACTGCAACATTTGTTTATAAGAAAATCCAAATATAAGTTGACCTATGCAGTTCAAACCCACATTGTTTAAAGTCAACTGTTAGTTGCTTCTAGGAGAAAATCTCAAGGAGTTAGACAATGCCTAAGAGAAAAAAGAAAATTCTAGAAAATCAAGGGCAAGCGTAGGGAATTTCCAGGCAACAACATCAATAGCTAACAATTATTAAATGTTTATCATGTACCAGGGAATATTCCAAGGGTCTAGATGAGGATTCATATATGAATTTTTCATAACATTCCTCTGTAAACGTAGTATGATTCTCACCAACAAATAGATGAGGAAAGGTAGCACAAAAAGTTTTTATTGTCTAAGTCTTGTGTAAAGTCACAGAGCTTATTACAGAAGCAAATTTTAAAATCAGATTAACCTGTTTCTCAGGTCAAGTCCTTCCCACAATCTGTTGCTTTTTATTACAACTCATGAAATTTCCCAAAGCCCCCCTAAGTTGATCTACACTTGCTTAAGCAGCCCAAGACAGAAATTTTTAACGAGGCCCCACTTATACTCAACTACCTGTAGGTCCAAGAATTCCTTAGGGTCAGTAAAAGAAGACAAATTGGAATTGGGAGTAAGATGAAACCACATTGAGGTACCAATGTTTCAATAATCAGAAAAAGACCGAGATTATTTAATTGTATATATGGTGCATGTCTATTGATATTTCAGTATACTATTATGATATTCCTAGTGGCTATTGACCAAGAATTTCCATTACTCCTCCTGTATACTGTTAAGATCAGGGGCTGGAGCCAAATCCACAGATCTAATTAAATATATTCCAGTCTATCTCAAATCCCGCCAAATCCCACAACGGCAGAACATAACCATAATTCATAGAGCAAAACAACCATATTATGTAATAAATATGAGCAACCATTCAAAACATAAAGTAGAGAAAAGTGAAGAATAAATGAGAAGAAAATGAGGATAGCCTGCAGAAAAACAATTCCAGCATACAATTCTATCCAAGTTGTGTTCTTAAAAAAACATACGGACAATAATAACATTATAGATCACTTTGTGTTCCTTTATGTGAATTCCACATAAACAAAATATCCTATAATAAACAAGTTATTTTTCATAAATAGAAAAAAGATATTTTTTCAGATTTTTTAAATCATATTTGGGATGACTAAAGTATACTGTCAAAATGGTCATAAAATACAAAAGGAAAAAGGTAAAAAATAAGATATGCAAGAAAATACCCAATTATTGTATACTTATATGTGTACATGTAAGTTAAAATAAATCGATACATTTTGGTAACTATAAAATATGGTAAAAAACATATAAAGATGTGATCAGTATGTCTCAGGACTGAAATTATAAGAATATTCCTCTTAAATTTGACTTGGGAAGTCAGTTTATAGATATCCAACTTGAATAGTAGATTATGTAATCACCCAAATAGAGTGCAGTTTATATTCTCTATGAATTACTTAATTCATTATTGAAAAGGTATCATTTCTATATTCTTATAAACACTGATGTTTATGCCAAAATTAAAAGATGTATATGAAGCATAAAACTGCAAAGATATAAGGAAAAATCATGTCATTTTATTATATTAATTCAAAACCTATGTAGAGCTTAGTCTTACTATCTTTAAATGAAAATTAAATGTTAAGTATCTTGAGAATCAGTTTGAACCACTGAAATATCTACTGATGAGGTCTACATCTGGCAAGCCCTTTAAACAGAGAGGTGCCATTTTGTTTACTTAAATAAAATAAATGAACCAGAAAATGGAGGACTTCACGAAAGCCTTGCCAAAAAAGCCAGGTCAAAAACCTTCAGATCAAATGGCTGTAGATGGTCTCCTTGTAACTTCCAGATACCAGCAATTTCTTTCACTCTTGCACGGGATCCCTGAAACTTGAGGCCTCTGTCCCCAAAAACTTTAAAAAGTGGAAAATCCTATAGATCAAATGTTGATGTAGGAAGAAGCAATCTGCAAGGCCTTAGTCTAGATAAAAGGGAATTCTCCAAAATAAAAATGATGAGTGTAGATGGTTTTAAGGACACAATTCGGTTTCAAATGGAAAGCGAAAGCAAAAGTGCGCAGGTTTCTTCAAACTGGATTCCAGGAAAGCCAGCCGTGTTTCCTGGTATATTTTTCTCTGGGTAGTTTTTTTTCCAGACTTGAAGGGTGGGAGGAGAGGCTCTGGGGGGCAGGGCTAGTTGACCTTTCTGGTGCCATGGTGCCATACTGCCATCGCGAGGAAAATAGTTTGGCCAAAGCTGAAGCAGTTTGGTTGGAATTACCCAGATCTTGCGGCAAAGGTCTGACTCAATCAAAGGCTGAATTACATACCCAGACTGGGCAGGCCTCTTTATTTGAATTCTGAGTTTTCCCATAAGCTCTGGACAATGGAAGAATGTTGGTAGGTAAGTCAGGACTGTAACAGGACTTTAGTTTCAAGCTTCCGTTTCTCCTCCGGGTGAACAGGACTCCAGAAGAGGATTTAGATTCTATTAATTGCGTCTGGTTATTTGTTTCTTGTCCTTACCTTTAGAAAATGAGGCAGTTGGGTTGCTACGAGGTGTCCAGGTACTTTAAGTCCTGAGCCCCATGTCTGACCAGGGACAGATTGAGGGCTGGGGGCTGGTAACCTCAGTTCATGGGACATCTAATAGCAGCCATTGGGCTATCTGGAGTTCTCAGGGACACCCGAAAATCTGGTGTCCTCATTGCTTGAAACAAAGATGGACTAAGGAGTTGAAGCCATTTTTCCATGCAAAGTCGGTACATCAGTAGGAGTAGCTTTATACGCAATGAGGGGAATCCCAGAATGAATAAAAAAGATCTTTTTTCTAGGGTTCAACGTGAAGGCCTACCCATATAGAAGAATCTGCTCGCTCTTGTTCTCACAGGGGACAGAAAAGCATTCCTTAACAGTTGGCTTTCCCCTGAGGAAGATGAGACCCTTGAGGCTTAGGACCTAATTGTTCATTCAAATGAGCAAATATTATTCTCTGATTGCTTCCTAGCCTTTTATTGGTGAAGATTCCTTGCAGGTTTTACAAGATCTTCTTCCCTGGGAATTGAACATCAGGACACTTGAACACATACTTCTTTTAGTTCTACTTACTCTTCTGTACCTGAGACAGCCTCAGTATATAACCCCCTAGAAAAGACTGAGAGCTATCCATGGAAATAAGCATTGGTACTTTCTTCTACTCTCTTCTAATTACATTTGAATATTTGCCTGAGAATGTATAGTTCCCAAAGGGTTGTCCATGATCCATGACTTAGTATAGGGATAGCCTTGTTTTTTTAGTGTTTTCCTTCCATATAAATTGCCCAGGTCTTATACTACAAGGCCACTCAAATGTCATTAAATATTCTTCAGAAGACTGGATTTTGTTACTTACAAGTTTGCCCCATATTTTACATCACTATGAAGTGCCCTGTATCATTTTTATATGTAAACAGAATGCCACAGAGCTTTGGGAGAAAGGGAATCTTACACTAGCGAAACCTGAGGTCCATACCTTGGTTTCTTGATGTGAAATGTAAACCTGACTTGTTACTATTTCAAAGATTCAGACATGTACTAATTTAAAACCTGATGGTATAGCCTTACAAAAATTATTCCAGAAAAGCAGGCACATGAACATTTTGATCAGAAGTCTTCCATTATGCATATCCATACTTCGGAATCTATATTTATGTATTCAACTTAAGGTAATACATGTAATAAGAAGAGAAAGATAATTTTTCCCTTGCTGTTTTCTTACATTAGCAAACTAAGGTAGTTTAAACCTAAAGATTCAACAATTCACTTTAATCCCTAATTATATGGAAACAAGATACAAAGAACGGAATTAAGTCTCTGCAAGGACTTAATTAAGATTATTACCTGTAGCTGAATCATGTGAGGGTCAAACCTATCTGTCAGGATCCTCACAAGAGCAAGCCTTAGGCCAGGGATCAAAGTTCGGATATCAGGGTAGTGAACTGTACCTGGCACCACAAAGCCAAGCAAAGGAATGCCATCTGGATCTATAAGGAAAGCCCATGGAGGAGTCTGACATGTGGGATGTGGCTGTGTGATCACTTTTGAAAAGCAGTCCCTGAACAAAGGGTATGCAAATTGTCCTCCAACAAATTAATTTTTCCCAACTCATAAGAGCTTGTCTGTTTCTACCAATGATCACAAACTGATAAATATCAATGGCTTCACTCAGGGAGATATAGGTTGGGGAGAGGGATAACTGACAGTTTCTTGATTGAAATTTCTTTGGGTATTGGTGAATTTGAGAACCTCTGCCAATAGTCCTTTCTGTTTCATGTCCTTTTGTCTTCTGGGAAATTTATGACCCATTTTCTCTTTTCCTGCTAGATTGTTTTTTCTTTAGGATTTCATTTTGAATAGCTAATGATTTGCAATGGAAGTCAGTGGTAGAACTGTAAACACTGACAGTAGTTTCCCAAGGTTTCCAGTTTTTTACAGTGCCAGAAACACTGAAATTCAGCTAGGGGCTATTGCCTTAGGCTTCTATTCGTTCTTAGCCCATTGGCTCTCTGTTAAGATAGCTGCAGGAAGGTGAACACAACATTCCTGTCGAAGGAATTAGAGTTAAAGCTACCTCTCACATCAGTCACAGTTCTGTCTCCACACATTTGTCGACTCTACGCAAAATATGTTCAAGTTAAAGTGGTGTTCCAAGGCAGGCACTCCAGCACATGTGGCCCAGACATCTCACTTGATCTATTTTAGCTGAAGTAACAAGGCTCCTGGGGTAATTGGGGCAGCTTTGCCAAAAGTCTGCAGGACACCCTCAAGAGATAATAACACTTTGTTGCTTATCAATTATTGCCTCTCTACTCCAAAATGCACTCTTAGATATACGCTCTTTTATTAACCATAAGATGTGTTCCCCTATGCACTGAGTTCTGAAATGGCTGCCAGATGGGGAAACAGGTCCCAGTGTGCTGGAATTCTATGTCCCAGATTGCCCTCCTGATGGTTGTGAATCACTTCCGGCACTGGGAGAAAACCAGAGTTCAAACCCCCGGGATTTCTGGTGCCTGAACTTCTTGACAGCCTCCTGTTTAGTCCTGGCTACTCACTAGTTAGCTTATATAATTATAATACACCTTTATCTACATATCCTAGAAGGCCTTAAAAGCTAAATAAAGAATGGAATGTTTGGAGCCAGTGCATGTTCAACCTCCAGGCAAGTTGAACATTCACCAACTTCCGGGTCTTTTTGGAGAGGAAATACCTAGGACTCAGAGCTTCACCAAATAATTTCCTCACGATGGCAGTAGTGCTCCAGAAATGTCAACCAACCGAAGCATGAGGCCTCTTCTCCTGCCCATTGTGACTGAAAAAAACATTAACAAAGCGACCCGGAAACAGAAATGCCTCAGATAAGGCTGAGTTTGAAGAAACCAGCCCACAGTGCTCTGGTTTTGCTTTCCATTTCCATGTAAAGTCAAACTAAGGCCCAAACCAACTCTCTTCACCAAGCATTTTCTTAAGCATCCCCTTTTCATCAGCTCTTGTTTTCACGATGCAGTTGTTCTGCATTCATCATTAGTCCTCCAGCATTCTCCCAATTATCAAATTGTCTTCTAGAGACAAGTCTCAGAATATCAGAAATAAATAGGAAAAGAAAATACTTAAAGTTCCAAGTCTGGAGGAAGCCATTTCTCCCCACTTTTCCTCAGGGTCTTTGATATAACTCCCTACTTTCCCAGAGTGACACACCAATACTTTTGTGTTTGGTAGAAGGTGGTTGCTTGGCTCAGCTCATGGGATTCCTTTCTTAAGGCCTACATAGCTTATATTGGCTTATGACACAACATATCTAGGATACTAAATGTACCTTCATATTTATTTTTTAATGTAAAAACTGTGTATATTTATTAATTAATTTTTCCCATTCTGTTGTTTCTATAGCAGGAGTTAATTTCTACTTCTCTATTTTAAAACATATATAAGATTATTCTGTTCCAGTGAATCCTAGGAACATTTTGTTAGACTTTAAGATTTCAATTATATTCCTATATATATGTTGCATTTTAAGTTGTTTCCAATGTCTGCTTTTCTGGTAGAACTACATTTTATTTTATATACATTCTTAATAGCATTTTATAAATATATATTTGTTTAACAATATGTTTTTATATACATTGACATAAAGTAGATAATTCTGAAATCGAATGCATTTGGTGACTATGTTTATGGTTGTAACACATACATAATATGTGTTGGATCATACTGAATTTATTTTTTTCCTGTAATTTTAACAAATATTTCATATAAGCACATATCCCACAGAATTTCCAGCATCTTAACTTTTTTTACTATGAGAATAGCTTTATTTCCCCACAGATATAAAGGTAACAAATGCTATACAAAATAATCGAAACTAAAGAGATTATGAATTCGAAATTAATTGATTTTATAACTCTACATTTTTTACATAACCAGAAGTTTTTAAACTTCATGACTCTTCTTTTCCTTGCAGATACTATATGAAATTTTCATTCATAAAATTTTCTATTTAATTCATATTTTAATATTCTTGGTTCACATATTATATAATAGACATCTAGCCAAATTTTCTATATATTCTTGGTGTTTGATTTCCAGTCAGTAAATAATCACATTTGTTTTATTAATGTGTCATAGTTATTTATGAAATACAACTATTCCCACTTTTTAAAAGTGTACATTATGCCATTTTGCTTTTATGAAAGACTTATTTTTGCTAACCCAAAAGAATCTGTAGAGAATTTTCTGTTTTAGGTTAAATGGCAGTGAGAGTGTCACTGTCAATCTTCTTCCCTGTACTTACCATATTGTTTCTGATTTTGCTAGACATTAACTGTGATTTTAGGCTCTACTTATTTGTTACGATTTGATAAGTTATTTGGGGGGTTTAGATATACTTACTTTTTTTCTATATAAATCAATGGTAATTTCTTATTGCTTGATACCATTTTGGCTTAAGAAAGTTTCCCTAGGAACAATCGACTTTCAGATAGCAGGGGAACCCTGTATCCATGTAATATAGATTGATTAGATAGATAGATATGTAGATATACATATAGTTAGATATGATGAAAACAGATGTTACTTAAAATGCTATTTGGCTCATGCATAATGACTTTAACAAATTTGTTATATATTCTTCTATTTTTTTTACAAGTCGTCTAAAAGACCTCTGAAGAGTCTCATTCATATTAAATATTTTATCAATTTGCTCTTCATAAAAAACTTATCTCAGAATTTTCTGACCTTCAACATGTCCTGGTTTCCCCTATGTCTGGTGCTTAACTGCCACTTGGATATTCTCTCCCTCAACATTCTGTGGGTCCCCTCTATCTCTGTTATTGGACCTCTGGTTTCATGAAACCCGTATTTCCTCTCTTTAATTGGTTCTAATTTTTTTTCCTGCATAGGTGAAACAAGAAAGGCTACAGAGGAAGCAAAATGTTAAGACCTTGCTTATCTGAGGTTATCTTTATCCTTACATACAATGGAAAGTTTGGCTATGTACAGAATTCTAAGTTGTAAATAAGTTTTCTTCAGAATTTTGAAGGTACTGTTGTTTCATTGCACGCTAGTTTCCAGTACTGATGGCAAGAAATCCAAAATCATTCTGATTCTTCATAATTAGAAAATACGTACTTGTAACTCTGTTATCAGTGTGGTGAAATTTCACAATACATCCTCAGGTAAGGACTCTTCACCCACTGTACTATCAACATGGTGGCGTCTTTCAGTCTGAAATACCATGTTCAGCATGACTGTGAAAGTTCTGAGAATTTCTGTTATTTGAATAATGAACCATGTTTACATATACACTCAAATTTTCTTTTTTTCACTTTTTTTCTTAACTCTCTATATAAAGTCTTTTGGCAACTCCTTTCATTGTAGCTTTATTTTTACTTTGAATATGTTCTTTCAAAATTACAATATTACCTCTTGTCTGTCTGACAATATTGATCATTGAAAAAATTCTTTTATACCACAAAGTTAGCCTTCTCCAATATAGTTCTTCTCTATCTTTCATGTTAGGACTCCCTTTGTATGTCTGGGAGTCTTCAGGTTTCTACTCAATCCTAGATTGATGTAAATGTGATTTGGAAGCTTTGAGTGACTATATAGTGCTTGTGGACTTCATTAGAGAATGATCTGGCCTCGAAATTTAATTCCCTAAAGAAGGTTGTTTTTAATCCTTCCATCTGGAGGACATAAAGCTTTACGGCTAGTGTTCTAGAAACCTAATGGGAAAAGGTGATTTTGTTTATTAGTATCCATTATACACTTCTTCACGAATCCCCCTGTTTTCATTAGGGTAACCATGCCTGCCTGTGTGCTGGTCCTGAGACCAGAAAACCTTTATTTTAGTTTATTTAGAAAATAACTACTTATATTTTGTTGGGATGGGGAGGAAGAGTAGCCCAGCTACACAGAATTGGAGTTATTTTTTAACATATCAATTTAAGCACTGATAATTGCTGTTCTTATATATTACTCTATGGGTGGGTCACATGCATATTATATATAGGGCAATGCGAAAGTTTAACTTGTGTGTCACATGCATTTTAAAAAATAATTTTATTTTTTCTTTTGCTTACATTGCTGTATTCATTTTAGGATACTGAAATCGCACTTCAGTCTGCCACATACTCTTTTGACATCAATAATTTTTCCACAATGTCATTAGTTCTCAAAAAATATTTTTTAAAAATGCAAAATTTAATTTTTTTAATTTAAAATTCACATATAAAAGAAACAGATAATTTAAGCATAAAATAGATATGAGTTTTGAAAGTTGGTTCATTATTGATGGTATTAATAATCTGGGATTTTTTTTAAGTATATTGAAATAAGTACATGTTTTGTAATTTAAAAAAAGCACACCTTCTTGTCCAAGAAATAAGGAGGGATGATAGTATTACATCTGCATTTTGCATTTTGCGATTTTTCATTCCAGATCTCTGAATGGTATAGAAAATCATGTACTCCAAAATGGTTATTATTTACATCTGAGTTCAGACATTTTTCAAGATGTTGGGCAAAAATGACTGAAGAGAATTATTTATCTGTGCATGTGCATATGTATATATATATGTGCATGTGTGTATATATATGTGTGTATATATGTGCATGTGTGTATGTATATGCACATATATGGTCAGACACAATTATATGTATGTGTATATACACACATACATATTTAGTCATGTCTATATAGATACATACCTGCATATTTGTAAAATTATGTGTAACAGTATGCACCCACATAATATATATAAAATACAAATATACACATATGCATGCATACATATATAAATATATATAAATATGTATAAATATTGGTACACATAAATTTAAATCCATGATATATAAACACAAGGTTTGTTGACTATTGCAACTCCCTAAACACTAGTAAATTCAAGTATCTTTTCATTTATTTATATAATGTTCTATTTATCCTTTTGTAATTTATATTAGTCCTCCTATTTAATTTCTTTACCCATTCTGCCATTGGTTTAAATACAACAGAAAGAGAAGTGATTCAGTATTTTCAGTTATAGGAAGCTCATATCCAAACGCAAAACAAAATTTCCTTCAATGAGTCTAAGAGGTTAAATGCTGACAGAGTGTAGAAAGTAGGGCACAAGGTGGCTCTGAATCATGCAGTAAATCCCAAGAAATTCTAGGCATCCCTCACCATCTCGGGAGTTGGAAGTATAGGTCTGAGAGTGTTCATCGGAGGCCACTTTGTCAAGCTCACTAAGCATCTTCACTTGGAACTTAGAAAGCAGTGACAGAGAAGATCAATATAATATGAGGAGAAAAGCGGGGCTCCAAGGTCCTCAAGGTTCTCTAGGAGAATATCTAAAGATATATGTTCCCCTCTCCTACTCCGGCCAAAAAAAACAAGACAAAACTGAGAGACAGAACTTTATTGTCAGGCTTTGAACTTAGGCTTGAGAAACCACAGGCAAGCTACTATCTTTGCTACCCCTGGGCTCAGAGAATTCCTTCAGGCCTTCTTTGTATTTATGGCCCTAAGATATTTGCATGGGATCCCCTAGCAGAAGTTTCGGCCATTCTTGGCTTGGCAAGGTGGCCCTGAAAGCTCCATTTATCCTCCTTGCTCCAGCAGTGGGTTCCAGACTTTTGTTCTGAGATCCTCCAGCAAACACATATGCTGCTGCACAGTATCACCTCAAATGTGACACTGTTACCAGAGGGAACATCCTAAGGCTCCAGGTCGCTGTGAGCTGGCCTGCCTGATCCCCCGAGGGTCAGGGACAGAAGACAAATGCCAACAAGTACCACACAGAGCAACAAGACGCTTCCTCAAGTCCCTTCCACACTGAGAGGAAAACAAAGTCACAACTTCCTGTACCAGGACTTCCTGAAAGCTGATGGCTTGCTCCTGCTCCCCATAGTCCAGCTCCTCCACCTGAACCTCACCTTTGTCATAACAGCACCAGGCCTTTGGCCAGAGCTCCTGGAATAACTCAGAGAAGCCGGGGATGCCCAGTTTGGGACCAGGGTCAGCTCAGCCTCTCCACTGAATAAACCTTTCTAAACCAAAAGTCCTCACAGAAACAAAGCAATAACATATAAGTTGTTTTCAAATATTTCCTCATGATGGCGGTAGCACACCAACTACATCAACAAGTACTTTTGCCCCCACCCACACCGCTCTGACCGAAGTGTCAGGAATTATGGCTGCCGAGTGTCGTGTGTCTGCTCAGCTTCAGAAAACCTAATTACACTACAAGTTTGCTTTGGTTTTCATCTGGAATCAAACTGAGACCTAAAACACCCACCTTATTAGACATCTTCTCTTTTCAAGAATTCAATTTCCATCAGGTCTAGTCTTCACAGTTCTATTGTTCACTCAGCATTAAATCTCCATCTCCAGCATTTTCCTAAGTTATCAAGTAATCTGCTTATGAGTCTAAGTCTCAAAGATTCAGGCCTAAACAGCAAAAAAAAAAAAAAAAAAAAAAATCTGGAAACACAACCAGGAGATCATCTCTAGGTACCAATCCATGTGTCCTTGATAAGCCTCAATAAGGCTCTCAAGGAATTCTACATTTTCTGGGTAAAGACATAGGCCTTATATGGCATCCATTTAACTGTGGCTCTAAAAGGAAGGCTCTGATAGCTCTCATTACCATGTGCCATATGATATCTCACATGGCAAGATCCATATATTCCAGTCAAGGTTATCCATTTTTTAGCTCATGCTTTCATTTACCAGTTGGAACACAAGTATTTCTCACACCATCAAATAACCATCAATTGCATCCCTATGACTTTACAGGAGTGTGGTCTATGTGTTACGAATTATCTCTTAAAGAGATCAGCCTTAAAACCATTTTTCTCATTAGTAACTATTTACATGCTTGCAAGGATTCAGAAATAACCATGTGCTAATCATGAGTAAAGTACTCCTGTAAAATTTGTTATGACCACTGATAAGCTTTTACTGTAGTCTTTCCATGCCTCTCATACACATAGAGTTCTATATTCACATTCACACACACTGATACATATATATTAAAACTGATACTCATACATTATGGTTCATATAGGAAAATTTCATCCCTGATTTCTGGTCATTTTGACAATATTATGTAAAATTTGCAACTCCTCATTTTTAGAAAATACATCATGAAAAATGCTTTTTATTGCCCCAGTTTTTATATATTTAACATATAATGTATATGTATTAGATATGGCATATATATATTCGTATATATACACATGTGCATATACACACATTTGTTTCTTCTTATTTAAATGTTGACTCATACTGAGTGTAATTTTGTATGGTCTTTTGCATGACCTCCAATAAATATGCACATTCTCATATCACTATGTTTGGGATTTCTTTACATTATATTATAGAAGATCTCTTTTTCAAGAAGTTAAAAGACTGAATCTGCTGTTGGCAACCTGTTCACATTTTGAGAGATTATAAAGCCAAAAAAAAATCGAAACTAGAAGATCTAACTTTTAAATTGTCTGTCATACATTCTTAGGTCCTTTCTGTGCACATATTACTTAACCAAAACCCCAGCTCCCTTGTACCTGAAGTATTCAAACAAACTTTCTCTCTCCACTGATTATTATTTGAGTTCTTTGTAAACATGATTAAATATTCCTTAGAATACTTCATATTGTTAAAGCTGCCTCATCTTTTTACATTTCTTAGAGTTAAGCATACCTGTTTACAAAATTACCAGATATATTAGCCATGTGTAAAGTGCAGAGGTCACAAATAATGGCGACTCAAGCAGACAAGGATTTTCAAAATATGGGTGTCTTGAATCCTCTTGTTTTCTGTGATCAGTCAGAGATATAAATACATTAGGTCTCAAATAAAAAACAAATCATGATTACATCAATAATTTCTGCAAATATTTGTTCCGGATTGGTTCTCAAGTTGGAAATATACTATTGACTTCCTGAAAAATGTCTTAGAATATACAGTCTTTCAAGAACAAATGGAAACACTTAATCCCAAATCCCTCTTTCTAGAGGGAAGCACTTTTATCAGCTTAATGAGTTTGTTGGTTTAAATGTTATAAAAATAATATACAACTATTCACAAGAGCTAAATAGATTTAATCACATCAAATCATTATATTCCCCATATTCCTCAGCAGACTGCTTCATACACACATACACACACACACACACACACAGAGACAATTTCTATTTATTTTCTTCAAACCCATCCTACTCATTCTGTATGGGAAATTTGGTGACATCAATTTGACTCAACATTGGATAGTAGACACTTTCCAAAAGCAATAACTATTCATGAGCAATCTGATCATCTGTAATGATTAAATTTCAAAGACTCCTTTATTGTTGATCAAATCATATGAATAACATGTATTTGGAAAATAATCAGTAAATTGAATAGATATAAATCAATAAAGAAATGTTACTTTCACACATAGGAAATCAACTGATATATCATTCATGTCTGATTTTTATAAAATGCTCTTTTATATCATATATCTTATATAATTGCATGTATGTGGCCATATCAGGCTATCAGGATTTGTTGGTATGAATTTTTACTTAAATGATACCTGTGGAATATCCTAGCAATTTCTAGTTGTTTCCTTTTCTCGAGTCTTATATCACATAAACTTTTCCATACGACATTAAACATCCTTCCGAAAACTAGATTTTCTGCTATGCAGGATCTGGAAACCACATCTGTTTTAATCTATTAAGAATGAGGCCTTTAAATCTCACATGTATATAGATTTGTGCACATATTTAAAAGAAAAACAGATCTTATAACAGTTTTCTTAGTTGCATATTGGAATAATGTTGGTTTCTTGATTTTATTTTTTATTTTCAAATGCAAGTTCTCTAGCTTTCAACATTTTAAGATTTCAGAATGAGTATGAAGTGAAAACTTGAAGGCTAGCTACTAGAAATGTCACGCTGCCCCTCCTCACTATCTACTCTTTGCCAAGGAAACCACAGTGATGTTCCCTGAGCCCACCAGCCTCTCTGCTCTCCGGTAGGAATGCGACTATGGCATGACTTTTGGGAGGAAGAGTCTGGACAAAGGAAAGAGCTGAAAAATTCACTGATATTGACTAACTGACCCCCAAAAGATTGTGCCAACAACATGACCTCTGACCTGATAGGAGCGTGTCAATTCTACAAGTCATTACACAAAGTGAGTAACATCAGTGCCTTCATTTTCAGTGGCCTCTTCAGCGTTAGGATGACTGTTGGGAAAACATGTTGACTGCAACTGACTTTGGTACTGGTCTGTTTGACAGTCTCTGCTAGGAGACTTTTGAGTTGCATGGTCTTTCATTATCTAGGAAGCACCTATACTTTCCTTTGCCCCTTTTCTGCTTGGTGTTTTGTTTTGCTTTGTTTTGCTTTGAACCTTTCCTTTTGAAACAGCCTTTGATGTGAGATTAATGTCAATGGTTGAGTGGTTCTTAGCTGGCAATGAGTTGCAATCGCCTGTTGTTGGTCATGGTGTCCTAACTGAATTTCTAGAACTCAGAAAGGGATTTTGCTTTAGGCTTCCACCCATTCTTTGGTCAAATAACAGTCTCTTAATATACACCAAAATGAATGACAACACAATGTTTGAGACTGGAGAAGGCCAGGGCTAGACCTACCTCTTCTGACACCCACAGTTCTAACTTCAGATTTGGGCAGTGTTTTCACACACCTAACACAGTCCAGCTTACTGTAAGTTCAAACGAGTACTCCGAAGCAGGGAGCTTAGCTAAAGTGGGGTGAAGAGGTCAGAGGTCACCTTATAGCTTCATGGAATATCCTGATCATTGAACAAACTTTCTCAAATATCTCCCACACCTCCTTGGCTTCTCTTAAGGAAGAACAGCCTCAAGGACAGCCAGTATCCACAGGGATTCTCTAGTCCTTGCAGCAGTTGCTAGAAGCTTGCCAGTGGATGCCATAGCCTCACATTGAGTAAACAGAGTTCAGAGGGTGATCATACATTAAAAAGCACAATAAAAAGCATCCTTTCCTTTTCTGCAAGTGGTCAGAAACTCCTTCTGGTCCATATGGAATGTAACCCAGTGTTCAGAGGTTGTGTTCAATTCCCCAAAGGATATCTTGTAAAGCCTACAAGGAATCTTCGGTAAAGGCGAAGAAGCAAACACAGAAAATATGCTAAGATGCATGAACAGTTAGATTCCAAGCCTCAAGTTTCTCATTTTCCTTAGAGGAGAGTCAACCACTGAAGAACCCTTTGAGAACAGATGAAAACACATCCCTCCACGAGGCTAGGCCTTCACATGGAGCCTAGAAAAAAGACTGCAGTCACTCTCTTCTGGGCTTAGAATACACCTGCAGACCTTCTTCTCTGTTCTTAGATTCTACATGGTTGTGAATGTAGGCACTCTTAGGATGCTCTGGAGTTTACTGGCTTATAATGACAGAGTAGCACATACTCCTCCTCGCCTCCTTTGCCACAGATGATGGGGGCACCAGAATTTGTGGAGTCCCTGGAACTCCAGATAGCAGGACGACTGCTGTAAGATGTCACATGGACTGAGATCACCACTCCAATCACGACTCTGACCCTGCCGACAAAGTCCAGGAATACTACGTACCAACCTAACTGCCTCACTGTGAAGGGGCAGAGACAGGAGACAAATGCCCATAAGCACAACCCCACCTTCATTCCATAAGATCTAAGTGATCTGTTCTAGTCACACTAGGAGGATATCGGAAGCCACTGCCTGCTCTATCTGACCTGCCTGGCAGCTATTCACTCAGTTGTGACACCCTCAGTCATCAGCTTCCTCCCCAAGATGCTGCCTTTATCCAGAGCTCCTTAGAGCCTTCAGATTTGAAGTGAAGGAGGTTCAGTTCAGAACTAGGGTCCACTCAATCTCAGAAAAGTCCAAACCTTTCTCAAATGCTAACCCTCATAGCCGTTCTAACTTTAGGTTTTTGTCACACTACTTCCTCTTGGTGGCAGCATCGTTCTGGAAAGACTATTAGCCCAGTCCCCTCCCACACTCTACTCAATCACTCAATATGAAGAAAAGCCACCAAAGAGACAAAGGAATCAGGCCATAAAGCTGCCTTGCTACCTGCTGTGTATAAGCAAATTCACTCCTGGTTTCCTTCAGAAATTAAACTTAGCTCTAAGTCATCTGCTCACAACAGTCACATGTTCTTTTCAAGAATTTTGTTTTTCAGTTCTACAAGGTTTTGCTGGTCTGCTCTTCATTCAGTCAGGATCCCCAGCATTTCCCCATATTATCTGTTTTTATGGACAACTCTTAGAAATCCAGGGCAAAGAAAGTGAAGAAAATGATAGAAATTAGGGTTTAGAGAAGAGCAAATCTAGGCATCAGACCACGTGGTTCTTAACTTCTTACTGGTAGTTCTATGGGAATCCTCCATTTTCTTAGTGGGCGCCAGGCCTGTGTTGAGTAGAAGGCAGCCATTTGGCTGGAATTCTAAGAGGAGGGGTCAGCACCTCTCAAGTCTAAATTCAGGCTTAAAAGCCTGAAATTCCACTTGAATATACATAAATTTAGTCAGAACAGTTAGGATTTTGTTTCATGGCTTCATCATTTAACACTGGAACACAAGCATGTTCCAATGAAAATGATTATATGAGCTTCAGTGGCTTCCTATGATTTTATTATTATTAAATATGTCTGTGGCACTGACGAAGTCTTAGGGATCAGTACTTAAACACATGGTGCTTCCAAAGGATTCAGAAAATAATGATGGTCTGATCAAGAGTAAAAAAGGTGTCATGAAATCTTGTATCAAACATTGGTAATCTTTAGCATATTTTTCCCATTCTTTCAACACACACAATAGCCCTATATTTATGTAACCAACTACAATACATTTATATTTAAGTTGAATTTATATAATATTTATATTTAGACCCAAATTTTTCACTTCTGATTCTTGGGTAGTTTAAAATTATGAAACATTTGCCAAGACCTGGATTTTAAACAATAAAACATTCGCAAAGAATTTCTCGATTGACCTATCCATTAAATAATGTTGATTCGGTTTTGGTTTAATCTCTTTTTATTCACACAAGACATAAAACACCAACAATGTTTCCTGATTCCTGAGTGCAAGAATCCTGATTTTGAGAGCTTCCTTACCTAATTACTAATAGTATGATGCAAATACACTCTAAAACTAATATTGCAACAGACACTAGATATGTATGCCCCAGAACATGAGGTTTTCATTTTCACATTTCTCAAAATTTAAACCTAAAAATTTATTTTAAAACCGTAAAGAAAAAAAAAGCCAGAATTCAATGAATGAAAGTTGAAATTGATTTTTCTCAAATACCGTCACCCAGAAGTGTATCTTAAGATAGAGATAACTTCCGAGGTGGGTCCATTCACGTGCTTTACATGCAATAATTAATCTTTCATTAATGTCTCATTTTAAATAAATAGAAAGATATAAATATGTTGACTGAGCATTTCAAGTTGAAAAGCATGCTCTCTATAACAATGATCATCACTGTAAATGTGTAGCTCTTAAAAATATGTTTTATATACTTAGATACAAATGCTGACACCTACACACGGGTTTGCTTCTCTTTAAACATAATTAGACACAGACTGGGTGTAGTTTTCCAGTCCTCAGCACTACCGAAAATCTTTTGTATATTTGTGTATCCATACATTTTTGAATGCTTGAAAATGTTTTTATATTTAAATCTCAGGGATCTTTCTATTCCAAGAAATTACAGCAGTTGTACCTACTGCTGACAGAACACTTACATTTTGAGAAATTATAAAGGAGAAAACCCAGGGTACCTCGATCAGTTAGAAGAAATAACTACTTTAAAATATCTTTTCCATGCGTTTTTAGCTCATCACTTTGCACACTATGTTTACTTTTAAAAAACAATGTTCAAATCCCTTCAGTTTTGAGCATTAAACATTCAACCTTGTAGCTTAAATGTCTTTTAAAGTAGCATTAATTAATCTCTGGAATTCTAGCATATTTTACATTTTTGCCAACTGGTTTTGCATTTCTAGAACATGCTTCTTTCCAATGTACCTGCAACAACAGCCATGTATGAAGAAGTGAAGCAAGGTCAAAGGTAACGCCACCTCCGGTAGACAAGGATTTTTAAAATCATGGGTTCTTCTTCAATCCTCTTCACTTGATTTTGGTTCCCATCTGTATGTGGGAGGCGAACTCTTCCCACAGCTAACCCTTCTTGGCTTGACTGGGTGGTTCCACTTCTCTTCCGGTTCTCCCAACTCCAAGGAATTTAGGTGGAACTGAGCCCTCCAGCAAGCACACTGGGTCTAGCTATAACCCCCAGGAATCGCCTGTTCTCAGCACTCAGCTACCAAAAAGGGCCCAGGGTGCAGAACAGGGGACACCACGTGCTCTTAGGGGCTGAGAAAAAGACCCACTGGCCCTAGACTTTGTTAGAGGATTCCTCTGGTCCCGCCCACACTGGGAGAATACTAAGATCCACCCTATGACTTCCTGTCTGAACTTCCTGGCTGCTGCTGGCACTGTCTTTACCCCCCACAGGTCAGCTCCTACACCTGGACCCAACCTTTATCTATAGCTTCAGATAGATCTCTGGAGGAGGCACTGAGCTTCAGTATGGGGCCCGGTGCAGGAGCTTCCCCACGGAAATGACCTTTCCAAAGTAAAAAACCTTTTCAGAGAAGCAGCCTTAGGGCTTTTTTTCCAGCAATTTCCTCGCGATGGCAGTGTTGCTCCAGAAATTCTACTTAACCCTGCCCCCCTCTGCCCTCTTCTACCGCCCTTCAGGCATGAAAAAAAATGTGACCAAGACACAAAGGCGCCAGGAAATATGGCCGCCTTTCTTCTTGCCCAGTTTTAAGAAATATGTTCACACTATTCTGATTTTGTTTGGGGTTCCAAACTGCAATCACACTGGGGCTTAAACCTACATTCTCACCAGGCATCTTTTCAGTTGAAGAACTCAATTTCCACTTAGTCTTTACAGATCCAATTTTTCTTCACTCTGCATTTTATGGCCATCATTTTATTTGCTACCAACTTGTCTTGGGATTTCAGAGGGCAAACTTGAGGAACTCAGACCTATGGAAGGAAAAAATGGTTGCACTTCAGGACATAGAAAAGAGCAAATCTAGGCCCCACTACATGTGATTCTTGACCTAGCTCACTTTCCACAAGTAGTCTTCCGTTTTCTGAACTGAGCAGTAGACTGTGTGTGTGTAGGGAGAAGCAGCTATTTGCCTTGTACCCTAAGGCAAGATAGTTCTCTAGATATTTCTCTAGACTGTATGCTATATAGTGCCCACTTGGAGTGGTACACATATATAAATATATATAAATTCCAGTAACAGGAAACATAATTTTCATGGTCTCATCATTTAACATCGGAACAAGAGTATTTTCCTAGGCATCACATAACCTTCAGTGACTTCCTATGACTTTACTGTGTACGTGCATGTCAGTGGTTCTGTCTTAGGGATCCATTTTGTAGCACTTTCTTTTAAATAACTTAGAAATGGTGCTTGCAGAAGATTCAGAAAATAAGCAGTACTTGGTAGTACGTTTGGATTATGCCTCAACATATACATACAAACTCAGTTTTTATATACTTATGCACTCATTCCAATATACACATTCAAACATGTAAATTTAGCTTCATACACAACAATAAGTTTATGTTAAAATGGGGCTTACTTGTATGTTGCGATTTGGATCATATTTTTATTTTATTCCCTAGGTAGTTTGTCATTATCACGAAAATTTTGCAAGATGTGATTTTTAGTAAGTGAAAAATTGGCATAGAGCTTTTTGATCATCACTTTCACTAAAAACATTAGGATCTCGATAAGAAATATTCACTTCATCAGACACTTTGCAACTGAAAAAGTCATTCCTATGATTCCCTTACGTATCAAGATTTGAAAATCTGCATTGTCTAATGTCTATTATGCTTTTATATATATTCATATTGATATTCATATGTGTGTATGCACACATATATATCACAATTGCATATATATGCCTCAGAATTTATAGTTTTTTTCTCCCATCTTAAAAATTTAATATTAACATTTTATTATAAAAAATACAACAGATTATGTTACTGTATAAAGAAAAGTTTGTGTTGACATCATTCTAGCACTGTGATCCAAGTGTATTTTCTATCAAAACTTCAAGGTAAAAGCATTCACAATTTTGATACTCATCAATAGCCTTTCATCAATGTTTCATATTGTATTTATTCATGTGGTAAAACATAATATTACTAATTTTTTATTATAATGACAAAATTTTCAAAAATCAGAAGAGAAAACATCCAAATCGTAACATACAAATAAATCACATTTAATATGAACTTGTTGTTGAAGCTAAATATCATTTCGTATATACTATATACATATACAAACACACTCACACACAAACACACATACATATGAATGCAGAGGGTGACATATGATTGCATTCTCATTGTAGTAATCATCATGACTAATATATATAATTTTTACACTCGTGCACATACAAATAGATATATATTAAAGTACTGGAGTGCATGTTTGTTTCCCTTTAAACATAACTGAATGCATAATGAAGGTAGATATTCATCATTATACAATTTTTGTATTCATATATATATGTACATATATGTATGTTTATATACACACATGGAGAACTTGGAATTTCTTTATTCTATCATAGGAAGAGTTTTTTATCTAAGAGATTTTAGTTTGCCTGCTGTAGGCAAACTGCTCACATTTTGAGAAATCACAGGTCAAAAATAATAGTAGCTCATTCCCAACAATAAGACTTTTAAAATGTCATTCTCATCTCTTACTTATAAAATATACTAATAACTTTTTCAATATTAAATTCAAATTTCTTCATACCTCCAGGGTTCTAATATATTTTTTGCCCCCACAGTATGTTCCAAAGTTTCACTAAATATTCTTTGGAATCCTGATTACTTTTGGAAGAACAGTCTATTTTGATTTTCTCAAAATTAAACATGCTTCTTGACAATAAGTCCAGCTAAAAGAGTAATTTAGAAAGAAATGCAAGGGATTCACTGGTAAACACCCCTCAAACAGACAAGAATTTGTAAAACATGATTGTATCTTCAATACTCCTATTGTGTGTTCAAAGATACAGATTTCTTATGTCTCATGTGGTGGTCAACAAGGCAGGTTGTCACCAATAATTTCTTCAGTGCATATTTGTTCTGGATTTGCTATTGAATAAAAAAATATAATATAAGCATTGTGGAAAATCCTGGAGAATGCACTAGTCTATGAAAGAAATATGGAAACACTTCATCCCAAGTCAATCTAACACAAGGAAACCACCGTAAATTGTTTAATGAGTAAATGTGTGCAAATATTATAAATGAGATGCACAACCATTCATCAGATCGGATGTTATTTAATTAAATAAATAAAGTCTACTGATCATCTATAAACTCCACTATTTGCTCACAAGGTGCTTGAAACATAAGCATTCATGCATATATAAACACATTTTCTTCAGTTACATCTTAGTTTTGTTGTAGGTGGAATTTTGTGTCATTGTTTCTTCACTCAGCATTGGCTAATGGATACAATAAATTCCCTTTGCTGTTGATCAAATTCTAATGATAATATATGCATCTAGGAAAGAAATGATAAATTGAGCAATTATACAAAAGAAAGAGACAATACTCTCAATGACATAAACTCAATGGATATTTCAATCTATTGCATTCTCTCCTTTATTCTAATGTATTGTATTTGTGTGCATGTGTGAGTATGTGGATGTGTTTCTGTATTTCTCCTCTGAGAGTTTTTTATTATGAATATTAACTGGCATGATCTACAGATGAGATTTTGTTGTGGTTTTGACATATTTTCCTTTTCTATTCTTTTTTCAGGTCTTTTATTACAAAGACACTTCAAATGTCATTAAGAATAGCGAAGAACGCTAGATTTTATGTTGTTTTAATTTGCCAGAAACTTTGTTTCCATGACAATTAAAGGAAGAGCATTTAATCATTCTGGCATGTACATAAAACTGTATCTATTTTTGTGGAAAAACAGCATCTTACAATAAATAAATGAGCCTTTAGAATTTACAGATTCATTTAATTTATACTGAGACAGTTTTTCTTGTTTTGTAGGAATTTCAAAAGGAGACCTTGTCTTCAAAATGTCAATCTTTAAAACAGGAATAATTAAAACATATAGGCTGTAACTTATATCCTTGCCCCCACCCCTAGTTTTATTGAGATATAATTGATATACAATCTACCTTGTTTCTTAAGAGGTAGGCCCTAGTAGTAGTTTGTGTAGAAGTTTTCCAGGTACTTGACTTTGTGTGTATTTGCTCTTTAGAGTACAAACATGTATGTTGTTGTAGATAATCCTACAGTTAGAAAAACAGTCATTTTCTGTTTCCTTTACTTAGCAAACTGAGGTTTATATCAAATATCCAACTACTTGCTTTTTCCTTCTAATTGAATGGCATCAGATAGGGATTAGAATTTAGCTTTTAGGAAGGCTGAAGACAATTCCCTTGTGTGTTTGTAGGAGTATGTGTGTGTATGCAATCCAAAACTGTAGATGCACAATCATGAAAATGTGACCCATAACCAAGATAAAAATTTAGTTAATAGAACTTTGCCCAAATGAATAAATTGAATCATTAAACAAGGATTGAAGAATACCTCTTGTAAACACACACAAATATTTAAAGAAACTTTGACCATAAGGTGGCAAAACAGAGCATTGAATAAACAAATAGAAACTAAAAATCAGAAACAAATGGAAATTCTAAAACTGAAGTTATTCAAAATTTAAAATATATGGGATGCTGAATAGTATATTCAACACAGCAGAAAAAAAAAATCAGTAAATATTAAACATGACAATAATCAGCCAATATTAAGCACGAAGATAAATAAGGCTAAGAAGATGTAGTCTCTGTGATCCATGAGTTAATATCAAACCAAAACCCATGTACTTGTTGTTTCATGAAGGAAAAGTGAGAAAGTACAGGTGTGGAAGGAAGAAAAGTACCTACAGAAAAAAAAGTAAAAACGATCAGATTCAGCAAAAATCAGAAATACTCTGATGGAGGAAAATCAGATCAACAAAATCAAAATAAGGGAAAATATTACTAAATTTTTGAATACCATGGATGAACAGAAAATCTTTATATTAGGTTTAATAAAAAAGATTGACTACAGCACACTCTGGTGGCTTAGTGGTTAAGTCTGTGGCCTCTGGTCAGTGTAATCCATACACATCTCAAGGACCTGGGTTCAGGACCTGGGGCAAGATGGGGCAACAGCCAAGAGAACAACTAAATAAAACAAATATTAGGGGTTGGAGGAGCCAAGATGAACGATTAAATAAAATAAATAAAGCACTTCCTCCTCCTTTCTAGTCCAGCCTGCATGCCTACTCCCCTTTATTCCCGCCTGCACGTTTCCTTTACAAAAAATACAGACTGCCAAAAGAAGAAAGCTAGATACCAGATGACCTTACTCATAGGTGGAATGTGAATAGACCAAACAAAGGAACGGATGAAACATAACCAACCCTGAAACATTTGCAACAGAACTGAGGTTACCAAAAGGAATGAGGCGGGTTGGGGCAAATGGTGGTGGAGCCCACTGGACAATGGGGAAGAACACTTGGTGATGTGGTGGAGGGCAGGGTGTGTTGAAATATATCTAAGGAATGGAGAATCTATGCATAGGAAATTATTTTAACGTGTAGAATAACTACTACAATATAAAATAAATTAAAGAATTCTACCAATCTATAATTTTCTATTCAGACAAAAATAGCCTTCAAAAGTTAAGGGAAAAATAAAGATACTTTCAGTCAAACAGAAGTAGGTAGAATTAGTCAGCAGCAGACTTGCTCTGCAATAAATGTTCACTGAAGTTCTTCAAGTTGAAGGTTAAGAATAATATAAGGAAACTCTAGACTACGAGAACAGACCAAGATTGCTGGAAATAGTAACTATGTGGGTAAATCTAAAGCAGACTTTATATTTTATTAATTTATGTAAAGGAAATTAACTACTCAGAATAAAAATAACAACACATTGTGGTATTTATCATGTGTAGCAGTAAGATGTCTGTAAATAAAAACCAGAAGGTTTGAGTAGGAAGTATCCACTTCAAATATTATTGCATTATTTTATACTTAAAGCAGCATAATAGATTTGAAAGAATATAATAGAAGTTTTATATTTTAATCTCTGGCATTTACTATGAATAGAGGCATGTCAAATAAATCAAAAGAGGGAAAAAAGAGAATTGTTAAAAAGCACTCAAATTATTCAAAGATAAAACAGATGAAGCAAAAAGGAACAAAAACCTTATGGGACAAATAGAAAAGACAGAAAAATGGTAGACGTAAACCCAACTGGGTGAATATTAAAGAACTAAACTCCAAATAAAAGGCAGAAATGCTAGTATGGATAAATAGGGAGCAACCATCCATATGATGTCTATAAGAAACATACATTAAATCTGTAGAACATAGACTAAAATGAAACAGATGGAAAAGTTATGTTACACAAACACATCATAAGAAAGCTAATGTAGCTATATAAATGTCATGGAAGTAGATTTCAAGACAAAATACATCAGAACAGAAGTAAATAAAAGTTGAACTTGTCAAGGAAACAGAATATTATTAAACATCTGTGATAACCACTGAGTTCCAAAAATATTTAAGCAAATACTGAAAGAACCAAAGGAAGAAATATACAAATCCACAATTATGGTTAGTAATTTCATAGTCCTTCCTGTGTATCAGTGATTGACTTATAGAAACTCTCCACAAAACAATGGCAGAATGTACATTCTGTTTCAATGCACATGGAATAGTCACCAATAATGACCACGTGCTTTGGGAATAAGACAAGTGTCCATAATGTTGAGAGGACTGAAATATTTTGAATGCATTTCTGACCACAGGAAAAAAAAAAAAAAAAAAAAGCAGTAAAAGCCCAAAGACACTTGGAAAATCTCCAAATAGTTGGAAATTAGAAAACAGGTATCTAAATAACTCATGGGTTAATAAGAGAAATGCAATGGACATTTTAAAGTATTTTGAGTTGAAAAAACGAAAATAAATCAAAATCTGGGGAATGTACTTAAAGAAGTATGGAGATATAAATGGACAATTCTAAAATGATTATATTAGAAAAAGTGTTTTAAAGTCAATGAATGACGGGTCCACCTTAAGAAGCTCATAAATCATAGCAGATTAAGTCCAAAGTAAGCAGAAAAGAAGAAATACATAATAAGAGCAAAAATCAGTAACTTAGAAAATGCATAAACAGTAGAAAAAAGTAATACAACTGTATGTGTCCTTAACTTTCCAAAATCTACGTAGAGTTAAAATGCTACCACTTCATACAGAATACAGATTTTTAATAATATAGGTCTAATAACCATTCCCCAGTGTTCTTTATGCTATAGATGTCATATGTAATTCATCTATATACATTATAAAGTCTAGAAAATAATTTTATAATTTTACCTTAGTCATTCACCTGTATTTTAAAGGAATTCAGTAGAAAGAGTGCTTTTTGTATTTACCCAGATATTCAAATTTTCTAATGTTCTTTCTTGACTCCTGAAAATCTGTGTAACATGGTTGTCATTTTTCTTTAGCCTGAAGATTGTCCCAAGGCATTCACTTTAGTGCACATCTGCTGTTGACAAATAATATTAATTTTCCTTTGTCTGAGAATATTTTTTTCACCTTTATCCATCAAAGATATTTTCAATGGGTACAGATTTCTGTGTTGATTTTTCTGCAGTCAGCACTTTCAATAGGATGTTCTATTGTTTTCTAGCCTCCATACTTGATGAGAAATCTGTGGCTATTTGAATGAGAAATGCATTATAGGAGAGTGTCAGCATTTCACATCTATGGGGAACAACTGTCATTTCAATAAGAGATCTGCAGACTATTGGGTATTCAAGTGTATCAGCGAAACTCTACTCCTTCCTACTGCTATATGTAAAAGTCAAATCTAGGGTCCCTTTTCAGGTGGTCAGGGGAGGTAAATTGATCATAAACCTGCACAATGCTATAAAAAGTCCAAGAAATGCTGGCGATTTGCATGGATTTGGAAGGCGAGATTGACTCTCTAAACAGAGGTTAGAACACTAAGGCCCACAGAATAAATCTGGCCAGTGACCTATATTTGTAAGGCCTGAAAGGTAAAAAATTGTTTTTATGTGTTGAAAGTGTTGTTTAAAAAAAGAAATGTGAATATGCAAGAGGAATGATATGTGGTCTGCAAAACTTGCATCATTTATTCTCTGGTTCTTTGCAGAAAGAGGTTGCTGTCTCCTATATCAATGGCCAGAGATAGCTCCACCCACACTGTTTCCTAGTTAGAGAAATAACATTTTCTAGAAACCTTGTTTTGTCCTCATGGGCACCTCCACTTCACGGGGATGGCTTCACTGAAGTTACCACAGCATGGTCCAGGCTAGTTTTTGTGTTAGGTGGGCTCCAAAAGTATATTCAAATGAGTCCTAGAAACAAGTTGAGACTTCATCTATGACATGGTCTTACATGAAACCCACAGAAATTCTTCCTGAATGAAAGGCAGAGGTCCAGTAAATTGGGCAAAGGAGAGCACCCCCTTTCTGGAGCGACTCTGGGGCTACTCTCACACAGAATCAAGAGGCACTTCCTGGAAGTTCTAAGGATGTTCTTAGTTTTTGTTTTTGTTTTTGATCAGCAATATTGTATTCATTCCGCATTTGTGATGTTGTTTTGTTTTTATTTTTAGTTGTTTTATTATTTCACATTGCTGTTTGTACTTTAGGATACTGAAATCATACCTCGGTCTGTATTTCACACCCCACCCACCACCAGAGTTCCAGTATCTTTACCACCACCTTGCTCCTCCTTCCTTCCTTTGTTCTCCCCCACCCCCAACTTTCTGTCTTCTTTTTAGTTTCTCTTTAGATAGAAAGATGAGAGGAGGGGAATCAAAGGAGAGGCAAGAGACACTGAGACCTTGCTTCAGAGACTATCATGGAGTCAAAATGAAACTGGGACTAGAGAGGCAGGATGTTAATTTTGAGAACTCTGTTAGGCTCTTTCGAGTTTCTTCTTTTTCTCTAAGTAATAACCCTGCTCTGTCCTCAGTGTTCCCAACAGAGTTACTAGTTGTGTCCTTGCAATAAGAATGACCAGGTGGCAGTCATCTGAGATCCAGGGATGGAAGGAAGAGGAGAGGCTATTATACCTCCCTCTGCAGCTAAGTTTGAAAGTCAAAGGTGTAGATTCACAAAGGACAGACTGAAGGAGCCATTACAGGGAAAATTAGAGTGGAGCCCAGAGGGAGAGAAGAAAGAGTGGAAAAAAGAGGTGAGAGTCTTCTCTCTCTCTCTCTCTCTCTCTCTCTCTCTCTCTCTCTCTCTCTCTCTCTCTCTCTCTCTCTCTCTCTCTCTCTCTCT